>BSBK01010394.1:5000-132353 GCA_027943335.1 Chamaecyparis obtusa
ATGAACATGCAAAGAAGGCTAGATTACATAATTGGATTTGTGAATTTGAAGATATTAGAATGATGGAAGATGAATCTATTAGAAGCTATATTGGTAGGATGTCTGAGATTGTGACAGGAATAAAGTCTTGTGGAGGTGATAAGACAGAGAATGAAGTGATATGTATGGAAAAATTCTAAGAACTTTGACACCAGTATTCAAGTAGACAACGTAGATGATTGAACAAGTGATACCTTGTACATCAAACTTTTCAAGAGAGACTCTTCTTGGAAGATTAGAAACAGCAGAGATGAACTTGAGATTATCAGGAGAGCTACCTAGAATGGAAATAGCATTCAGTGCTCTTAGCATTAGACCTACAAGAAGTACTAGTATGAATGGAGATTATGCTAGCAGTAGCAGATCTGAGGAAGATAAGAAGATTGAAGAAGGTATTGCATTACTTGTAAAAAGAGAACCAGATGGTAAGAAAATCTTTAAATGTTGGACTTGTCAAGAATATGGTCATTTTGCATCTAAATGTCCTAAAAGAGTTAAGAAGTATAGAAGCAACTTTAAACCTAGGAGATCTAAAGAATGTTATTATGCAAATGATGAAGATTTTGAAGCAGGAATTGAAAAACATTTAAGTGATAGTGATAATGATAACTTTGAGGAAATAGGATTTGTAGCAATTAAAGATGAAAGTTCTGAATTTGATAAAAGGGAAGAAAAATCATTAGTTTCACAAGTTGAAAAGAAATCTGATTGGATTATAGACAGTGGTTGTTCACATCATATGACTAGAGATAAAAGAAAGTTTGTTAAGTTAGATAATGATGATGGAGGAATTGTAAGGGTTGGTAACAATGCACCTTGTTTGATTAAGGGTATAGGATCTATTACTCTTGATGGAAAGACTAACACTGATGATGTTTACTTTGTTGATTGACTAAGACATAATTTACTAAGCATTGGACAATTGGCTGATAAGGGTTATCAAGTTTGGTTTTCTGAGAAAACTTGTGTGATAAAAGATAAAGATGGAAATATGATTGTGATGAAGGGTGCTCCCCTTAATACCACAAACACATAACAGAAATAGAGAAACAACAAAAATAATATGCAAGAACAGAAAATTGGCTTCTTATTATCTCCACAAATGTGGAATTACAAACTTTCAGAATTACAATATGCAAAGCCACATGGGCATTCCCTTACAATATTCTATAGGACAAAGCCTCGAATCAATACCCAGATCTACTACCCAGAACTACCCTAGACAACACTACGGGCCTTCTTTATATAGGCAATTTCCACCGCCCGAGAAGGTTCTAGAAATTTAGCCTTTAGGGCTGACCAAACTTAGAATTATTTTATTTTACAATTTATTACATCAAAGTCAGCTCAAAATGAGTTTTGAAACCCAAACAAAAATTTTGAAGAAAAATTAATTTCTGCCATTTCAGGTGACCCAACTTCCGAAGACCATAAGTCATTACCCGTTGACCCGATTGGCTATTATAACCCCATTCTGGAAATGCTACGAAGTGCTCTACAGGCTTGACCTATGCAAATCGTCCATCACCCAAATTTTCAACCTCATCCAAGGCCTCTAAAGCCTTCAAAATTGAGTTCAAAGTTTTTGTACTCTGCTACCAATACCGAAAATCTTCAATATCTTCAAAACTAGACCTGATCTAGCCATGAAACTTTGCTGGCAAGCTGATATGACTGCGAAGAACCTCCATATGTAAAATTAGAACATTCTGAGATCGTAAGACCAACTTACTAAAAATAGCAAGTTTCTATAAATAGTAATTCTACATAGGATAGCCCTTATTGAATACAAAAACAAAAATATTTTTGGGTGATGCAAGATTGCTCTTACACCTAGGATGCTCGTGCATCAGACACCCGGGGTAATTTGAGAAGTGACCCTGTCACAACTCAAGTGTGCAGAGGAAAACCAAGATGGTTAACCTCCTCCTTTGTTAGCCATGATGAATCTTCAACAGGTCATCCTTTCCATTTGACCAAATACTCTTCATATGTCCTGTTCCTTGTGCTTCTACCAACATGACTGTCCAGTATGTCTTCAATCTCCTTGATATCTGAAGTGGTTACTGGAATACTCCACTATGATGCTGCAACTTCATCTTCAACACCTTCTTCATGATAATCTATCAAACCTAAAATGTTAAACACTGGTGAAATATTCAGCTCACTAGGCAATTCTACCTCATATGCATTTCCTGAATCATGCTTCTTTAATATCTTACATGGTCCAAACTTCTTCATTTTCAGCTTGTTATATGTTCCGACTGAAAACCGCTCCTTCCGCAAATGAACCATGACTTCATCCCCAACTTGAAATTCTTTATGCCTCCTTTTCTCATCTACCTTAGCCTTATAATGTGCATTCATCTTGGTAATATGCTTCCTCACCTCCTCATGGATGTTCTTCAAATGTTCTGCAAAATCCTCAGCTTCAGCACTACTTATTTCTCCTTTATCTATCTTTCTCAATTCAGATGCATTTCTTGGACTACTTCCATATACAATCTGAAATGGTGATTTACTAGTGCTCCTATTGAAAGAATTATTGTATGCAAATTCTGCCTATGGTAAAATCAAATCCCATTCTGTTGGCTTATCTCCAACCAACCATCTCAGTAGATTTCTCAAACTTCTATTCACCACCTCTGTATGTCCATCAGTCTCTGGATGATGTGATGAACTAAACTTCAAATCTGTCTTCAACTTCTTCCACAATGTCTGCCAGAAATATCCAACAAACTTAATATCTCGATCTGAAACTATGGTCTTTGGCAAACCATGTAGTCTCACCACTTCTCTGAAAAACAATTCTTCTACATGAACAACATCATTAGTCTTCTTGCAGGGAATGAAATGTGCCATCTTCAAAAATCTATCAACTACTACAAAAATTGAATCATGTCCCCACTGTGTCCTCGGTAAACCAAGAACAAAGTCCATACTGATATCCTCCCAAGGCTTCTCTGGTATAGGCAATGGCTGATACAACCATGTATTCTGCTTCACTCCTTTCACCATCTGACATACTCTGCAACTCTATACAAACTTCTTCACATCTTGCTACAATTGTGGCCAATAATAATTCTCACCAACCAAAGCAAGGGTTTTATCATGACCAAAATGTCCAGCCAATCCTCCACTATGCTTCTCCTTGATGAGATTCTCCCTCATAGAACTTCGTGGAATGCACAACTGACTCCCTCTGAATAGCATATCATCTTGGATGATAAAATCCAGCCATTTTATCCTGTCTAGAGTAATAGGTTCTGTACAAGCTTTTCAAGCTTCACCAAAATTAGGATCCTCTGGATACAAATTCTTAAGTTCCTTGAAACCAACTACCTCAATCTGCATCTTTGTTAGCAATAGTTTCCTTCTGCTAAGAGCATCTGCAACCCTCTTAGACTTTCCACTTCTTTGTTTCAAAATAAATGTATAACTCTGCAAAAACTCAACCCATTTCAAATGCCTCTGATTCAACTTTCCTTGACTATTCAAATATTGTAAAGCTTGATGATCAGTATACAAAACAAACTCCTTAGGAAGCAGATAGTGCCTCCACTTTTTCAATGATTGAACTATAGCATAAAATTCCTGATCATAAATAGAATATTTTCTCTTGGCATCATTTAACTTCTCACTGAAATAAGCAACAGGTTTACCTTCTTGGCTCATAACAGCTCCTATTGCAGTACCACTAGCATCACAATCTACTTGAAACACCTTATTAAAATATGGAAGTGCTAAAACAGGTTGTTCTGTAACTTTTTGTTTCAACAATTGAAAACTCTTTTCTATCCCCTCTCATTGTTTCAGTCAAGGGTCCACAAATACTCCTAAAATTTTTGATAAACTTTCTGTAAAAACTAGCCAAACCATGAAAATATCTTACCTTAGTAGCACTCCTTGGAGTAGGCCATTCAAGGATAGCCTGTACCTTCTCTGTGTCCATTTTTAGACCTTCTGTTGAAACTACAAATCCCAAATACATTAAATCTTTCTTCACAAAATTGCACTTCTTCAAATTAATCAATAATTTCTCACCTCTCAATTTCTCAAACACCATATGAATATGCATCATATGTTCCTCCAACATCTTGGTAAAAATCAAAATATCATCTAGGTAAACAATGACAAACTTACCCAGAAATTCTTTAAAAACCTCGTTCATGAGCCACATGAAAGTGCTCGGTGCATTGGTTAGCCCAAAAGGTATGACTAACTACTCATACAGTCCTTCCTTTGTCTTGAAGGCAGTCTTCCATTCATCTCCTTCTCTGATCTGAATCTGGTGATATCCACTCTTCAGATCTATCTTTGAGAAATAGACAGCTCCACTCAAACAATCCATAATATCATCCATTCATGGCAATGGAAACCTATACTTGATTGTGATCTTGTTTATTGCTCTAGAATCTGTACACATCCTCCAATCTCCATTCTTCTTTGGTGCTAATACCACTAGTACAGCACAGAGACTCAGACTCTCTCGAATCAACCCCTTCTGCAATAACTCATGTACTTGTCTGTTCAACTCTTCACTTTCTACTGGTGTCATTTTGTGTGCTGCCTTGTTTGACAAACTGGCCTCTGAAATCAAATCTATCTGATGACTGATCTTCCTTACCGGTGGTAATCCACTAGGTACATTATCAGATACAATATCCTGAAACTCATTCAACAAATCTGCAACCTCTACAAGTACATCCTCTACTTATTCTTTACCAACTTTTGGAATTAAAGAAAAAAACACATGCTTATGCCTCATACCATCTAGGAATTTTCTTCCATCAACAAATGTTATTCTTACATTATTACCACATACCTTTTCTTTGGTCTCCTTCAATGACTTTAGCTTATGTCGCACTCCATCCTTTGTCAGGGAATAGGTATTTGCACGACCATCATGTACAACACATCTATCAAACTGCCATGGTCTACCCAACAACATATGACATGCATCCATAGAGATGATATCACATAGTACCTCATCTTGGTACCCGCCGATCTTGAACTTTATGAGGCACTATTCACTGACCATGACCTTGTGGTCATCCTGCACCCAGGCAATCTGATATGGATGTGGGTGTTTCTGTCTCTTGAGCTTCAACTTTGTCACCATCTCTTCTGACACTAAATTGTTAGTGCTTCCACTATCAATAATCACATCATAGCATTTACCCTCACACTTGCATCTAGTGCGAAACAGGCTCCTCCTTTGTTCAGGTTCATTCTCACCACTCAACAAGACTCTTCTGTTAATTAGCGTTTCTCCTCTTTTAGTATCTTCAAAATTTGATGATCTAGCATCTTCATCTACATGTGCAACTCTGGCTTGGCCTTCATTTCTCCTATCTATTTTGCCTTGGCACTGAGAAAATTCAAATGCCCTATGACCTTCTTCTCCACAGTGAAAACATGTTCCACGGAAGCCTCCTCTTCCAGATCCTTGTCCTCTTCCTCTTCCTCTCTGATCTCTATTACTCTGATCCTGGAAATGATTGGAATTATTTCCTCTCTAATTCTGAATACTACTGGCCTCATCCTTCTTTTTTGGATCTTCATTTCAGCCACCATATGACCATCCACTAGATCTTCCACCACAACTTCTTCCATTTTGTCTGCTCTCAAACTTCTTGTTCAGCTTTTCCTCTACTTTTAGGGAAAACTGGTATGCCTCCTCAATACTGTTCATTCAAACCAGATTCAACTCCTCCTGAATGCTTGGCCTTAACCCACTAAGGTATCAGGAAACTTTCTCCTTATCAGCTTCTACATGGCCTGTTCTGATGAGGAGTCGATAGAACTCCTCTGTATACTCTTGAACAGATCTTCCTGCTTGCTTCAAACTTTGTATTTTCTTTAGTAGGTCAAGCTCATAATCAACAGGAATGAACTATCACTTCAATTTATCCACCATCCGATCCCATTTTGTGATTTTATCTTTCCCTCTTCTATTTCTCTCCAATTGAATTTCTTGCCACCAGATCTTTGCATGACCTTTCAATTTGGCCTTTGCAAATTTGACCCTATTAGGATCCTCAACATCTTCATACTCAAAATATTCTTCACATTCATTGATCGAGTCGATCAATTCCTCTGGGTTAAGATTTCTAGAAAATGTAGGAACCTCAATCTTAGGTCTTTTCCCAATCTTGGAAATCGCCCGAAAAAGTCATTCTTCCTCCTGGTTCACAATTTCAACGTCTCCTTCTTGATATTCTTCTTCGGCTTCATCCTCACTTTCATCTCTAACATTAAGATTCATTCCTCTGCGAATCTCTTCTTACAATGCTCGCACTTGTCTCTGCAGCTCTCTAACCTCAGGTGTTATAGCACCAGCTCTTCCAACACGTTCTCTTCGTGGAGGCATTTTTTGTGATGCACGCTGAAACCCTAACCATGGTCCTAGTGCAAACTACCTCACAGTCAGCGATCTGTTTACACACTCAAGAACTCCTGCTCTGATACCACTTGATGAAGGGTGCTCCCCTTAATACCATAATGATGAAGGATGCTTCCCTTAATACCACAAACACATAACAGATATAGAGAAATAACAACAATATGCAAGAACAGAAAATTGGCTTCTTATTATCTCAACAAATGTGGAATTACAAACTTTTAGAATTACAATATGCAAAGCCACATGGGCATTCCCTTAGAATATTCTATAGGAAAAAGCCTTGAACTATTACCCAGAACTATTCTGAACCGCCTAAGACAATAATACAGCCTTCCTTATATAGGCAATTATCCACCACCTGGGCAGGTTCCAGAATTTTAGCCAATAAGGCCGACCAAACTTAGAATTATTTTATTTGACATTTTATTACATCATAGTCGGCTCAAGATAACCTTTGAAACCCAAACAAAAATTTTGAAGAAAATTATTTTTCGCCATTTCAGATGGCCCAACTTCCGAAGACCATAAGTCATCACCAGTTGACCCGATCGGCTATTATAACCCCATTTTGAAAATGCCACAAAGCGCTCTACAGGCTTGACTTGCGCAAGCGCCCATCACCCAAATTTTCAACCTCATCCGGGGCCTCTAAAGCCTTCAAAACTGAGTTCAAAGTTTCTGTACCCTGCTGCCAATACCGAAAATCTTCAATATCTTCCAATATACACTTGATCTGGCAATGAAACTTTACTGGCAGACTTATATGACCAAAATGAACCTCCAAGAAAGAAATTAGATCATTCTGAGCACATACGAAAATTACCAAAAAATAGTAACTTTCCATAAATAGCAGCTCTGCACAAAATAGCCATTATTGAATACAAAAATAGAAATATTTTTGGGTGATGCAAGATTGCTCTTACACCCAGGATGCTCCTGCATCAGACACCCGGGGTAATTTGAGAAGTGACCCTGTCACGACTGAGGTGTGCAGAGGAAAACCAAGACGGTTAACCTCCTCCTTTGTTAGCCATGATGAATCTTCTACAGGTCATCCTTTCCATTTGACCAAATACTCTTCATATGTCCTATTCCTTGTGCTTCTACCAACATGACTATCCAGTAT
The DNA here is from genome assembly GCA_027943335.1 of Chamaecyparis obtusa. Taxonomy (NCBI): domain Eukaryota; kingdom Viridiplantae; phylum Streptophyta; class Pinopsida; order Cupressales; family Cupressaceae; genus Chamaecyparis; species Chamaecyparis obtusa. The sequence goes on from BSBK01010394.1 coordinate 12,572, forward strand.
GTCTTCGATCTCCTTAGTGTCTGAACTAGTTGCTGGAATACTCCACTATGCTATTGTGATCTCATCTTCAACACCTCCTTCATGATACTCTATCAGATCTGAAATGTTAAACACTGGTGAAATATTTAGCTCAGTAGGTAATTCTACCTCATATGCGTTTCCTGAATCATGCTTCTTCAATATCCTACATGGTCCAAACTTCTTCATTTTCAACTTATTATATGTACCAACTGGAAACCACTCCTTCCGCAAATGAACCATGACTTCATCACCAACCTGAAATTCCTTATACCTCCTTTTCTCATCTTCCTTAGCCTTATACTATGCATTCATCTTGGTAATATGCTTCCTCACCTCCCCATGGATGTTCTTCAAGTGTTCTGTAAAATCCTCAGCTTCAGCACTACTTATTTCTCCTTTATCTATCTTCCTCAATTCAGATGCATTTCTTGGACTACTTCCATATACAATCTGGAATGGTGATTTACCAGTGCTCCTGTTGATAGAATTATTGTATGCAAATTCTGCCTGTGGCAAAATTAAATCCCATCCCGTTGGCTTATCTCCAACCAAACATCTCAGCAAATTTCCTAAACTCCTATTCACCACCTCTGTCTGTCCATCAGTCTGTGGGTGATGTGATGAACTGAACTTCAAATCTGTCTTCAACTTCTTCCACAATGTACACCAGAAATATCCAACAAACTTAGTGTCCCGATCTGAAACTATGGTCTTTGGCAAACCATGAAGTCTCACTACTTCTCTGAAAAACAATTCTGCTACATGAACAACATCATTAGTCTTCTTGCAGGGAATGAAATGTGTCATCTTTGAAAATCTGTCAACCACTACAAAAATTGAATCATGTCCCCGCTGAGTCCTCGGTAAACCAAGAACAAAGTCCATACTGATATCCTCCCAAGGCTTCTCTGGTATAGGCAACGGCTGGTACAACCCTGTATTCTGCTTCACTCCTTTCGCCATTTGACATACTCTGCAACTCTGTACAAACTTCTTCACATCTTGCTGCAACTGTGGCCAATAATAATTCTCACTAACCAAAGAAAGGGTTTTGTCACGACCAAAATGTCCAGCCAATCCTCTGCTATGCTTCTCCTTGATGAGATTCTCCCTCATAGAACTTCGTGGAATGCACAACTGACTCCCTCTGAATAGCATATCATCCTGGATGATGAAATCCAACTATTTCATCCTGTCTAGAGTAACAGAATCTGTACAAGCTTTCCAAGCTTCACCAAAATCAGGATCTTCTGGATACAAATTCTTGAGTTCTTTGAACCCAACCACTTCAATCTGCATTTCTGTCAGCAATAGTTTCCTTCTGCTAAGAGCATCTGCAACCCTATTAGACTTTCCACTCTTGTGTTTCAAAACAAATGTATAACTCTACAAAAACTCAACCCATTTCAAATGCCTCTGATTCAACTTTCCTTGACTATTCAAATATTGCAAAGCTTGATGATCAGTATACAAAATGAACTCTTTAGGAAGTAGATAATGTCTCCACTTCTTTAATGCCTGAACTATAGCATAAAATTCTTGATCATAAACAGAATACTTCCTCTTGGCATCATTTAACTTCTCACTGAAATACGCAACAGGTTTACCTTCTTGGCTCATAACAGCTCCTATTGCAGTACCACTAGCATCACAATATACTTGAAACACCTTATTAAAATCTGGAAGTGCTAAAACAGGTTGTTCTATAACTTTTTGTTTCAACAATTGAAAACTCTTTTCTACCCCATTAGTCCACTTAAACTCTTTTCTATCCCCTCTCATTGTTTCAGTCAAGGGACCACAAATACTGCTAAATTTTTTGATAAACTTTCTGTAAAAGCTAGCCAAACCATGAAAAGATCTTACCTCAGTAGCACTCCTTGGATTAGGCCATTCAAGGATAGCCTGTACCTTCTCTGGGTCCATTTTTAGACCTTCTGCTGAAACTACAAATCCCAAATACACTAACTCTTTCTTCACAAAACTGTACTTCTTCAAATTAATCAACAATTTCTCTTCTCTCAGCTTCTTAAATACCATATGCATCATATGCTCCTCCAATGTCTTATTAAAGATCAAAATATCATCTAGGTAAACAATGAAAAACTTACCCAGAAATTCTTTCAGAACCTCGTTCATGAGCCGCATGAAAGTGCTCGGTGCATTGGTTAGCCCAAAAGGCATGACTAACCACTCATACAGTCCTTCCTTTGTCTTGAAGGCAGTCTTCCATTCATCTCCTTCTCTATTTTGAATCTGATGATATCCACTCTTCAGATCTATCTTTGAGAAATACACAGCTCCACTCAAACAGTCCATAATATCATCCATTCGTGGCACTGGAAACCTATACTTGATTGTGATCTTGTTTATTGCCCTAGAATCTGTACACATCCTCCATTCTCCATTCTTCTTTGGTGCTAATACCGCTGGTACAGCACAGGGACTCAGACTCTCACGGATCAATCCTTTCTATAACAACTCATGTACTTGTCTGTTCAACTCCTCACTTTCTGTAGGTGTCATTCTGTGTGCTGCCTTGTTCAGCAAACTCGCTCCTGGGATCAAGTCCATCTGATGGCTGATCTTCTTGACTGGTGGTAATCCATCAAGCACGTTATCGGATACAATATCCTGAAACTCATTCAACAAATCTACAACTTCTACAGGAACATCTTCTACTTCCTCTTTACCAGCTTTTAGAATTAAAGCAAAATATACATGCTCATGCCTCATACCATCTAGGAAATTTCTTCCATCAACAAAAGTTATCCTTGCAGTACCACATACCTTTTCTTCAGTCTCCTTCAATGGTTTTAGCTTATGTCGCACTCCATCCTTTGTCAGGGAATAGGTATTCGCACGACCATCATGTACAGCACATCTGTCAAACTGCCATGGTCTACCCAACAACATATGACATGCATCCATAGATATGATATCACACAATACCTAATCTTGGTATCCACCAATCTTGAACTTCACTAGGCATTATTCATTGACCATGACCTTGTGGTCATCCTGTACCTAGGCAATCCGATATGGATGTGGGTGTTTCTATCTCTTGAGCTTCAACTTTGTCACCATCTCTTCTGACACCAAATTGTCAGTGCTTCCACTATCAATAATCACATCACAACATTTACCTTCACACTTGCACCTAGTGCGAAATAGGCTCCTCCTTTGCTCAGGTTCATTCTCACCACTCAACAAGACTCTTCTATTAATTAGTGTTTCTCCTCTTTCATCATCTTCAGAATTTGATGATCTAGCATCTTCATCGACATGCGCAACTCTGGCTTGGCCTTCATTTCTCCTATCTGTTCTGCCTTGGCACTAAGGACATTCAAATGCCCTGTGACCTTCTTCTCCACAGTGAAAACATGTTCCACGGAAGCCTCCTCTTCCAGATCCTTGTCCTCTTCCTCTTCCTCTTTGATCTCTATTATTCTGATCCTGGAAGTGATTGGAATTATTTCCAAACTGATTCTGACTACTACTAGCCTCATCCTTCTTTTTAAGATCTTCATTTCAGCCACCATATGACCGTCCACCAGATCGTCCACCGTGACCTCTTCCGTTTTGTCTTCTCTCAAACTTCTTGTTCAGCTTTTCCTCTACTTTTAGGGCAAATTGGTATGCCTCCTCAATACTGTTCATTCGAACCAGATTCAACTCCTCCTGAATGCTTGGCCTTAACCCATTAAGGTATTGGGCAACTTTCTCCTTATCAGCTTCGGCATGGCCTGTTCTGTTGAGGAGTCGATAGAACTCCTCTGTATACTCCTGAATAGATTTTCCTGCTTGCTTCAAACTTTGCATTTTCTTCAGTAGGTCAAGCTCATAATCAACAGGAATGAACTGTCGCTTCAATTTATCCACCATCCGATCCCATCTCATAATTTTCTCCTTTCCCCATCTATTTCGCTCCAACTGAATCTCTTGCCACCATATCTTCGCATGACCTTTCAGTCTGGCCTTCAAAAATTTGACCCTATCAGGATCCTCAACATCTTCATACTCAAAATATTCTTCACATTCATTGATCCAGTCGATCAATTCCTCTGGGTTAAGATTTCCAAAAAATGTAGGAACCTCAATCTTAGGTCTTTTCCCAATCTTGGAAATCGCCCGAAAAAGTCATTCTTCCTCCTGGTTCACAATTTCAGCTTCTCCTTCTTGATATTCTTTTTTGGCTTCATCCTCGCTTTCATCTCTGACATTAAGATTCATTCCTCTGTGAATCTCTTCTTGCAATGCTCGCACTTGTCTCTGCAGCTCTCTAACCTCAGGTGTCACAAAACCAACTCTTCCGCCACGTTCCCTTCGTGGAGGCATTTTCGTGATGCGCGTTGAAACCCTAACCACGGTCCTGGTGCAAACTGCCTCATAGTCAGCGATCTGTTTACACACTCAAGAAAACCTGCTCTGATACCACCTAATGAAGGATGCTTCCCTTAATACCACAAACACATAACAGATATAGAGAAACAACAACAATATGCAAGAATAGAAAATTGGCTTCTTATTATCTCCACAAATGTGGAATTACAAACTTTTAGAATTACAATATGCAAAGCCACATGGGCATTCCCTTACAATATTCTGTAGGACAAAGCCTCGAACTATTACCCAGAACTATTCTGAACTGCCTAAGACAATAATACAGCCTTCCTTATATAGGCAATTATCCACCGCCTGGAAAGGTTCCAAAATTTTAGCCAATAAGGCCGACCAAACTTAGAATTATTTTATTTGACATTTTATTACATCATAGTCAGCTCAAGATAACCTTTGAAACCCGAACAGAAATTTTGAAGAAAATTATTTTTCGCCATTTCAGATGGCCCAACTTCCGAAGACCATAAGTCATCACCAGTTGACCCGATCGGCTATTATAACCCCATTTTGGAAATGCCACGAAGCGTTCTACAGGCTTGACTTGCGCAAGCGCCCGTCACCCAAATTTTTGACCTCATCCGGGGCCTCTAAAGCTTTCAAAAATGAGTTCAAATTTTCTGTACCCTGCTGCCAATACCGAAAATCTTCAATATCTTCCAATATACACTTGATCTGGCAATGAAACTTTACTGGCAGACTTATATGACCAAAATGAACCTCCAAGAAAGAAATCAGATCATTCTGAGCACATACAAAAATTACCAAAAAATAGTAACTTTCCATAAATAGCAGCTTTGCACAAAATAGCCCTTATTGAATACAAAAATAGAAATATTTTTGGGTGATGCAAGATTGCTCTTACACCCAGGATGCTCCTGCATCACACAAACACATAACAGAAATAAAGAAACAACAACAATAATATGCAAGATTAGAAAATTGGCTTCTTATTATCTCCACAAATGAGGAATTACAAACTTTTAGAATTACAATATGCAAAGCCACATGGGCATTCCCTTACAATATTCTATAAGACAAAGCCTCAAATCAATACCTAGATCTACTACCCAGAACTACCCTAGACAACACTACGGGCCTTCTTTATATAGGCAATTTCCACCGCCCGAGAAGGTTCTAGAAATTTAGCCCTTAGGGCCGACCAAACTTAGAATTATTTTATTTTACAATTTATTACATCAAAGTCAGCTCAAAATGAGTTTTGAAACCCAAACAAAAATTTTGAAGAAAAATTATTTTCTACCATTTCAGGTGACCCAACTTCTGAAGACCATAAGTCATCACCCATTGACCCGATTGGCTATTATAACCCCATTTTGGAAATGCTACAAAGCACTCTACAGGCTTGACTGGTGCAAAGCACTCATCACCCAAATTTTCAACCTCATCCGGGGCCTCTAAAGCCTTCAAAACTAAGTTTGAAGTTTCTGTACCCTGCTGCCAATATCGAAAATCTTCAATATCTTCAAAACTAGACCTGATCTAGCCATGAAATTTTTCTGGTAGGCTGATATGACTGAGATGAACCTCCATATGTAAAATTAGAACATTCCATGATCGTAAGACCAACTTACTAAAAATAGCAAGTTTCTATAAATAGCAATTCTGCACAGGATAGCCCTTATTGAATACAAAAATAGAAATATTTTTGGGTGATGCAAGATTGCTCTTACACCCAGGATGCTCCTGCATTAGATTGGAAAAGGATCCAGAACTAGAGGTAATGTATTTTAGTTGAATCCTACTAAGATGACATGTTTGATAACTAGGATTGATGACAGTTGGTTATGGCATAAAAGGTTTTATCATATAAACTTTGATAATATTGTCACAGTGAGCACTACACTTGCGGTAAGAGATTTACCTAGAATTATGAAACCTACTAACATGATTTGCAAAGAATGTATGATGGCAAAGTAGAAAAGGAGTTCATTTCCCAATAAGAAGTTCACTTCAGCAGAGAAGTTGGAGATTGTTCATACAGACTTGAGTGGTCCTACTAGGACTAGAGGATTCTATGGTGAAAGGTATTTTATGATTCTTGTTTATGATTTTACAAGAATGATGTGGATTGCATTTTTGAAAGAAAAATCTGAAGCATTTGATAAGTTTAAGATCATGAAAAGCAAAATTGAGAATGAATCTGGAATGAAGATTAAGTGTCTAAGATCTGATAGAGGTGGTGAATTTACATCTAGAGAGTTTAACATTTTTTGTGAAATGAATGGTATTAAGAGACAACTTTCAGCCCCTAGAACACCAGAACAATATGGTATTGCAGAAAGAAGGAACAGGTCAATAACTGAAGCAGCAAGATCTATGTTGTTTGAGAATGATTTGGCTAAAACTTTTTGGAAAAAAGTAGTGAACACAACAGTATACACTATGAATAGAGTACAAATCAGAGCAGATACAAACAAGACACCTTATGAATTATGGTTTGGACATACACCCTCAGTTAAGTATTTTAGAATTTTTGGAAGTAAATGTTATATTAAGAGAGATGATGATATAGGAAAGTTTGATCCTAGAAATGATGAAGGAATATTTCTTGGATATTCTTTAAAAAGAAAAACATATAGATGTTATAACAAAAGAACTAAGACTATTGTTGAAAGTGCAAATATAAAATTTGATGAGAAGTTTAAAATTTAGGAAAGAATGCTTGATTATGAATCTGATGGAGAAGCACAACCTTAGCCTAACATTGAAAATGCAGAATTATTTTTTGAAATTAATAGTGATTTGCTGAATGAAAGTCATACTGAAGAAAATAGAGAAGAAAGCAGAGAAGAATCTATAGTTGGCACAAGATTAGTAACTATGACACCTAACAGGTATACTTCAAGACATCACCCTGTTGAACAAGTTATTGGAAGTTTAGATAGAGGAGTTTTGACTCAGAATAAGGTACATTTATGTTTGATTTCTCAAATTGAACCTAAGACTACTAATGAAGCTTGTGAAGATGAACATTGGATCAATGCTATGAAAGAAGAACTAGAGCAGATCAAAAAAAATAAGACATGGGAATTGGTCCCTAGACCTGAAGACAAGAATGCGATTGGAACAAACTGGGTATTCATAAACAAGATGAATGAACAAGGAGAAGTGATAAGAAACAAAGCAAGATTGGTATGTAAAGGATATTCACAACAAGAAGGAATTGACTATGAAGAAACTTTTGCACCTGTGGCCAGACTTGAAGCAGTGAGAATGTTTCTAGCATATGCAACTTACAAGAAATTCAGAGTGTATCAGATGGATGTGAAGTCAGCATTTTTGAATGGTGAATTGGAAGAAGTCTACATTGAGCAGCCTGAAGGTTTTCCTTTGACACAAGAAGGAGATATGGTATGTAAGTTAAAGAAAGCTTTATATGGATTAAAACAAGCACCTAGAACCTGGTATGCAAGATTGGATAAGTATTTATTGAAATTAGTATTTATAAAAGGAACAGCAGATAGTAACTTATACACAAAAGAAATTGAGAATGGTTTGTTGGTTATAGTTATATTTGTTGATGATATTATCTTTGGAGGAGAAGATGAAGCTAGTGACAAATTTGTAGATGAAATGAAGACTGAATTTGAGATGAGCATGATTGAAGAAATGAAATATTTTTTGGGATTACAGATAACACAAAGCAAGGAAGGTATATTTGTAAGTTAGACTAAGTATTTAAATGAATTATTGAAAAGATTTGGAATGGAAGATTCTAAACCTGTTGGAACACCTATGGTAACCAGACATAAGTTATCTAGCAAAGATGAGACATCAGTAGTTGAGCAGAAAAAGTACAGATCTATGACTGGAGGATTGCAGTACTTGACACATACAAGACTTGATATAGTACATTTAGTGGGGATTGTAGCAAGATTTCAAGTAGAACCTAGAGAATCACATTATGCAGTAGTAAAGAGGATACTGAGATATCTGAAAGGAACAATAGATTATGGATTATGGTATAAGAATTCTGATGATTTTACTTTATGTGCCTATACTGATGTAGATTGGGGAGGCAGCGTTGATGACAAGAAAAGCACCAGTGGTGGAGCCTTTTTTCTTGGAGGCAAATTGGTCTCTTGGCTAATTAAGAAGCATAATTGTACTTCACAAAGCACAACAGAAGTAGAATATGTTGCAGCAACAAATAATTGTAATCATATTATTTGGATGAAGTAGATGTTGAAAGATATTGGAATAAATTTTGATGAGCCTGTTGTTATACATTGTGACAACACCAGTATAGTGAGTATGTCAAAAAATTCTATTTTACATTCTAAGACTAAACATATTGAGATCAAGTATCATGTTGTAAGAGAGAAAGTTGCAGAAAAAGAAGATTGGAGTAGATAAGTACAAAGGAGCAGATAGCAGATATATTTACAAAGCCTTTACCTAAGGATACATTTGTGTTTCTGAGAGGTATGCTTGGGGTTATGCCTCAACCTATTTTTGAGAATTGATGCAGATGGTTGCATCTGTCCAGTGGTATATGAGCCCTATCTTTCTTCTGGATTGGATGTTGGAACTTCCTCTATGGGGGAGTTTATGAGCTGAGTCATGAGGACTCTTGTTATTGTATTTTTCTAAAAAGTGTCTTTTGACATTAAGTTGTTGTTGACTTAGTGATAGAATTTCTATCATTGATGTCAATGGGGGAGCGATATATATGAAAAATATTGTGAATTGTATGAGAGAGCTGAATAGGAAAATGAAGCAAGATTTGATTTGATATTTTGGAGTGATGTTGCAGTATTGGATTTTTAGAACATTGGATGTTTTTCATCTATGTTTCCATCAATGACAATGGGGGAGATTGTTAGGAATGAATGAAAAGTGTTTTGGCAGTCATTCTATAGCATTTGTTGTTGCAATCATGACTTAGATTGTCATTGATGTCAACACAGTGATATTCTAGATATTAGCAGGAAAGCAGGTACAGTTTTGTTTTGCGCACATGTTATATTGCAGATTGCCTTTTGCACAATTGATGGTATGCTCTTTGGTGTGTTATTAACCTATGGTTAATGTAATACCCCTCTAACCCTAATATAAGTTTTGTGTTTCTGAAAGAATTAAGATCTTTTGATGTTTTCTTATAGCTTAAGTTGTACATGATACTTGTTTGATCTATTCCTATAGTTTTTTTATAATAATTTCATAAGCTAGTACTCAAGGATTCTAATATCAGACATACTATCTAAAGGTATCATTTTTGTATGTATTTATCTCTGTGTATGTATTGAGTACCTTCAAGACCTTTATGAATATAGTTAGGATGTTATATGATATGTACTTGATAGATATATATATAAGTGATTATCTATATTTTCTTCTATTAATTTTATTTTGGATGAATCTTGTATCTCACTTGATGATTTGATTATGTTGATTTATTATTCGTATTGATAAGAGACTAACACAATGCTTGAGATTCTAACCTTCGTTATGATGATGCTACATGCTTTGAGTGTATATATATACATGATGTATTTTCATGATTCAAGATGAAGTTGTAGTTACTCACATCACTGAGGTCCACATGATGTATCGATCCTGGTCATCTGTCTGCAATGTTTTTTTTTATATGTATATCCATGCATATGTATTTCTTCTTTGTGACGTAGGCTTGCAGGCACCGGGCATCGACCTCACCTGGCTTCACAGGTCTGAGCATGCCTTCAAATCCTCGATGTTTGTTGTTATGGAGATAGTACTAAGGCCCCTACATGAGTCTTCCTTTGTCATTATTCCAATTTGGAAATATTAGGGTTCCTTCTTTGTCAATCAACCTTTGGGTCAAAAACCCATATCCAACGCACCCGGTTGGGCATGGTTGTAGTTAGTGCCTTGTGGCCACTTGAATTCATTTGGTTGTATGATTTGTTTACTCATTTTATTTATTTCTCCTTCTTGGTATGATTCTTAGTTAATCTTTCTATGTTGTGTTTCAGGAGTTTGGCTTGACTTTCCTTGTTGACTTTGGTTGACCTTGTTTGATTTTATGGTTTTCTTGATATGTTTCATAGATGATTTGTATGGCCTCTTTGGATGATTAGATTTATTTTGAGGAATGTGATTTTATTCTACCTCAGTGATTATATCCTATAGTAATTATAAATAGGTAATAATATTGTGATCTATTACTTCATAATCTTATAGATTATAGTGTTTGGTCTTTGGCATGTATCTATATAAATATAAATATATATATATAGAAATATATATATGGGTGCACACATATATGTATTTATATATATATATATATATATATATATAATTTATATGTGATTATATGTTAATTATTGTAGATATTGTTGATGGTGTATATTTTGGGATTAATGTAAAGTATAATATTATTAATAATTAAATATTAAATAATGCAAGGTATATTATTCTCAATTGTTAATTATTAATAATGAGGATAGGTTATATATATAGATATTGATGTAATTAATGATGGCATATGCATATATGTTAGGATAATATTACATTAGTGTATGAATGAATAAAAATAATCTTTTATTGTATATTTGAGTAATATAGTTGTATGATATTAAGTTATTTTATAATACCCTTTAGTTAAGAGTTAGTTGGGAGTTGGTTACTTTTCCTCTCAACTTTTGGAAATATATTTATATGCACTACTTTCTCATTTGAAGAGAGGGGATTTTGGGGCTGAAGCATTGAGGAGAGGATGGCCTTACTTTTCATGGAGATTTTGGAGAGAAAATTTGGAGATGTGAAGGAGAGTTTGTAAGCATATGTCTTTAAGAATTTTTGGTTATCTTTGCTTTTGGGAGAGAGACATTTTTGTGAGAATTTTAGTAGTTGAGAGAGGGATTCTTTTCTGTGGAATTATTTATTTCTTTCATGGAGATTTCTAAAAGTGGATAGGGTTTGAAGGATGCATCTCAAGTTTGGATTTGTCTTCTCTTTTGTTTCCTTCCTTCTTCGATTCAACCTTCATAGGACATGAGGTATGGATTGAATATTTTAGTTACTTGATGTATCTGATAGATTATAGATCTATTTATATATTATCATTATTTATTATATCTGTACTTTTCATTTGTATGGTTATTTTAAAGTTTTGAGTTTTTGTTTGTAAGAATTGGCATGTGTTTTCCTAGGGTTTTTAGCAACCCATTTTTGGAGATCTATTATTATAAAAATTTAAATTGAATCTATGGTTTTACGAAATTGATTTTATGAAATTAAAATTCATAGATCTCAAATGGGTATCTCTTTGATTTTCTTTTTAGGTTTGAATTAATGCCTTATTTTTGACATTTTGGCAGACTATGCTTGTCCATTCTTGATTCTGAATTTTCTGTCAAATGTATTCATATGCTATAGGCTGATATGATTATATAAAAGTATAAATTTGATATCAAAGATTTTCCTAAGTCTTATCTTTCATTTCCAGTTGGTTTGGAGAATTTTTATTATGTTTTGTGAAAATTACAACCGTTTTAGTGAAGGCAGGTCTGAACCCTAACCAGAATTTTCTGTTTTAAACCAGAAGTCATAAATTTCTTTCCCACCATTGGATCTTCTTAAAAATAAAATTGAGTGTCAATAATTATGTTATCTAAATCTCCAATAAAGAGATTTCCTTTATTATTTGTTTTGTGGAAGATATGGATGACTGTTCTATGATGACTATTCTTTGCATTCAATCCTTGCTTGAAATAATTCAGTTTAAGAACATCATTAAGTTTTAAGGTTTCGTATGGTTACCAGAGGCTATTAGAATTTTTTTTTGGTTAATTGGATCTATGTATACTCTTAATATGTTTATAATATCACTTGAATTTCTTCTTATATGTTTGGAACATTCTGAATGCCATATTGGGTTTAGGGTTGTCAAGTGGACTAGGGACAACATATGTTTTCCTAAACTCAATCAAATGTTGTTATGAAATTGATATGAATTCTTGATGATGAATCTATTATGTTCTTATGATTTTTATATGTATGTTAGAGAACCAAAGTACACTAGGTGAGTGGCTCATAGTGAGGGACTGGGGCCCTAAGTGGCTAGTACTAGGATAACCTACTATGAGTTATTTAATCAAGTGATAACCTAAATAAATGAATTGGGAATGGGAGATTATTGGAATGGGAAATTACACACTAATCAAGATTAATTGTGCTTTGTCCATGCCTTTAGTGATAGTAAAGACTAAGGATGGGAGTGGGAGAAGGTCATCACTATGACCATAGAAAGATAACCATACACAATTGCACAATAACACAAGATATGTTAACTAAGGAACCTCTTGAAAAAGGTAAACCTCGGTGGAATGATGCCCACAAAATGATGCACTAATATGAAAGTTCCTTGTTAGAGGATGGACTCTGTTAGGAGTCTTATGAAATACATTCAGAACATATGAATCTCTATTAAGAGATTTTGAATCCCTGTTAAAAGATTCTAACCCGGTTAAGAGTTTATGAAAGACAAAAGGACCCACTGCCCAAATAGCTTCAAGGCAAGATCTCTGAACCCACTGTCCAAAAGATCTTAGAATAATTCAATAGAATAATATGAAATATATTACCTCCTTCACATTGTGCCAAAAATACACTCTCTACTACACAAGATCACAACTTCAGATCTCTGTACTCACAAGTCTTCCTTCATCACTGAATTAGCTCTTTTCTTCACTTCATGCATATATTCGCATCACAATCTTCATAGTACACATTACAATAAGAAAAAAATTCCTTCTTATATACCAAACTCAAATAATTACCAATGAGTTGGTCCTCAAATACAAAATAATAAATTCTACATGCTACAGATAGAATTCACATAAAACTATCAGCTTCCAGTTACTGTAACTTTCTCCAAACATGTCCTCGAAGTTTGTGCTATGAACCACATCATCATTAATGAGTCTCCAACATCCCTTTAACTGTACAAAATCAGATTGCATTCCAACTAAGAGGTATCCTCCGATTTCCAAACATCACTACACAGAAACACTGTCTAAACACTGCTTTCACCAAAATGCTCATAACTCTTACAAATGAATGAATTTCTTTTTGTGCTTTTAAGTGTTACGCCCCACCAGGCAACCCAAGAGGACAAGACATAAACCTCTCTAAAATGCAAGTAATAATTTTTAAAAAAAAAAATTTTAACTAGAATAATATTCATCATCACATTTCATATTTCTAAAAGAAGAAATAATTTTCTACTACTTGGATGTAAGATTTATACAACTTAAGTCCTTAGGGGTTCCCTAATGTCACTACTAAAGCAACAACATATAAACCATTTACATGCATAAGATATCCATCGAATCATGAGCTTAAAAGATCTACGTTCATTTTAACGCATCAAGTTAAATGTCCCTAACTTATTTCTTTTATTAAACATAGGTTAATCATCCAACGTCATTATTCCTTTTATCAACTCATTCTATAAATTCATATTGATTTCATCAACATCTACTATCCTTTATATCACTTTTCTCTAATAATTTAGGTAAGAGATTAATATTCATTAAGGTAGGCATTATCCTAGGTACTTCATTAACATGAACCAAGTATTAACATTATAATCAAGTTACTATTTTATTGCATTGTTTCATAACCATTCATTCTTAATAATTCCAATCACTAATCTATCATTTCTCAATAATTTCCTTAGATCTTTTCATCAAGAGATAATACATTATTGTTGTGATACATCATTATATATAACTATATTTAAGATTATTTCCTTTACATATGGACAACATAAGAGGATATGAGAAATAACATAAATACTTTCTTTTAATGCTAGTAACATGTCCAATATTCCACATTCTTTTCCCTTTATTTTACCTAGAACTACCCATTCCCTTATGCATTGCTTTGAATTGAGATTACATCAATACTACAAGACTCCTTTTAGGAGATTAAAAATTACATGAATACAAATACATAAGTACATCTCAACATATTAAAATATCCAATAAGAAATCTTCAACTGCAGATCTAGAAAGGAATATGTGCTAGGATCATTCAGAGAATCATGAACAATACCTCGATATAAATATTAACCACCCAACCATGTGGAACCAATAGGCCCACTCCCCCAAGCCAGGAGATAGAACCAAAGGCCCATACAAGAGGTAATAACTAGAAAATTCCTAAGGTGGTGATAAAAGTTCCCCAAAGTCACAACAAAAAAGAAAAGACAAGAAGACCAGAAGGAATACCAGAGGCATGATCAAATTTGATAGAGACTCTAAGCTACAAATTAGGTGAGTGTCATCGCATAGCCCTCACCCCTTGGGTTGTCCTGGTACTAGCCACTCTTGGCCCCGGCCCCCAAGTAGGCACATGCGGAACCAAATACCTCTCGTACAGACAAGGTCATTCAGTTGTACCTACGCATAGGTACTTTCTCCCACTCCCATCCTTAGTCTTTACTAGCACTAAAGGCATGGACAAAGAACAATTAATCTTGATTAATGTGTAATTTCCCATTCCAATAATCTCCCATTCCCAATTCATTTATTTAGGTTATCACTTGATTAAATAACTCATAGTAGGTTATCCTAGTACTAGCCACTTAGGGCCCGAGTCCCTCACTATGAGCCACTCACCTAGTGTACTTTGGTTCCCTAACATACATATAAAAATCATAAGAACATAATAGATTCATCATCAAGAATTCATATCAATTTCATAACAACATTTGATTGAGTTTAGGAAAACATATGTTGTCCCTAGTCCACTTGACAACCCTAAACCCAATATGGCATTCAGAATGTTCCAAACATATAAGAAGAAATTCAAGTGATATTATAAACATATTAAGAGTATACATAGATCCAATTAACCAAAAAAAAATTCTAATAGCCTCTGGTAACCATACGAAACCTTAAAACTTAATGATGTTCTTAAACTAAATTATTTCAAGCAAGGATTGAATGCAAAGAATAGTCATCATAGAACAGTCATCCATATCTTCCACAAAACAAATAATAAAGGAAATCTCTTTAGTGGAGATTTATATAACATAATTATTGACACTCAATTTTATTTTTAAGAAGATCCAATGGTGGGAAAGAAATTTATGACTTCTGGTTTAAAACAGAAAACTCTGGTTAGGGTTCAGACCTGCCTTCACTAAAACGGTTGTAATTTTCACAAAACATAATAAAAATTCTCCAAACCAACTGGAAATGAAAGATAAGACTTAGGAAAATCTTTGATATCAAATTTATACTTTTATATAATCATATCAGCCTATAGCATACGAATACATTTGACAGAAAATTCAGAATCAAGAATGGACAGGCATAGTCTGCCAAAATGTCAAAAATAAGGCATTAATTCAAACCTAAAAAGAAAATCAAAGAGATACCCATTTGAGATCTATGAATTTTAATTTCATAAAATCAATTTAGTAAAACCATAGATTCAATTTAAATTGTTATAATAATAGATCTCCAAAAATGGGTTGCTAAAAACCCTAGGAAAACACATGCCAATTCTTACAAACAAAAACTCAAAACTTTAAAATAACCATACAAATGAAAAGTACAGATATAATAAATAATTATAATATATAAATAGATCTATAATCTATTAGATACCTCAAGTAACTAAAATATTCAATCCATACCTCATGTCCTATGAAGGTTGAATCGAAGAAGGAAGGAAATAAAAGAGAAGACAAATCCAAACTTGAGATGCATCCTTCAAACCCTATCCACTTTTAGAAATCTCCATGAAAGAAATAAATAATTCCACAGAAAAGAATCCCTCTCTCAACTACTAAAATTCTCACAAAAATGTCTCTCTCCCAAAAGCAAAGATAACCAAAAATTCTTAAAGACATATGCTTACAAACTCTCCTTCACATCTCCAAGTTTTCTCTCCAAAATCTCCATGAAAAGTAAGGCCATCCTCTCCTCAATGCTTCAGCCCCAAAATCCCCTCTCTTCAAATGAGAAAGTAGTGCATATAAATATATTTCCAAAGGTTGAGAGGAAAAGTAACCAACTCCCAACTAACTCTTAACTAAAGGGTATTATAAAATAACTTAATATCATACAACTATATTACTCAAATATACAATAAAAGATTATTTTTATTCATTCATACACTAATGTAATATTATCCTAACATATATGCATATGCCATCATTAATTACATCAATATCTATATATATAACCTATCCTCATTATTAATAATTAACAATTGAGAATAATATACCTTGCATTATTTAATATTTAATTATTAATAATATTATACTTTACATTAATCCCAAAATATACACCATCAACAATATCTACAATAATTAACATATAATCACATATAAATTATATATATATATATATATATATATATATATATATATATATATATATATATATATATATATATATATATATATATATATATATGTGTGTGTGTGTGTGTGTGCACCCATATATATATTTCTATATATATATATTTATATTTATATAGATACATGCCAAAGACCAAACACTATAATCTATAAGATTATGAAGTAATAGATCACAATATTATTACCTATTTATAATTACTATAGGATATAATCACTGAGGTAGAATAAAATCACATTCCTCAAAATAAATCTAATCATCCAAAGAGGCCATACAAATCATCTATGAAACATATCAAGAAAACCATAAAATCAAACAAGGTCAACCAAAGTCAACAAGGAAAGTCAAGCCAAACTCCTGAAACACAACATAGAAAGATTAACTAAGAATCATACCAAGAAGGAGAAATAAATAAAATGAGTAAACAAATCATACAACCAAATGAATTCAAGTGGCCACAAGGCACTAACTACAACCATGCCCAACCGGGTGCGTTGGATATGGGTTTTTGACCCAAAGGTTGATTGACAAAGAAGGAACCCTAATATTTCCAAATTGGAATAATGACAAAGGAAGACTCATGTAGGGGCCTTAGTACTATCTCCATAACAACAAACATCGAGGATTTGATGGCATTCTCAGACCTGTGAAGCCAGGTGAAGTCGATGCCCGGTGCCTGCAAGCCTACGTCACAAAGAAGAAATACATATGCATGGATATACATATAAAAGAAAACATTGCAGATAGATGACCAGGATCGATACATCATGTGGACCTCAGTGATGTGAGTAACTACAACTTCATCTTGAATCATGAAAATACATCATGTATATATATACACTCAAAGCATGTAGCATCATCATAACGAAGGTTAGAATCTCAAGCATTGTGTTAGTCTCTTATCAATACGAATAATAAATCAACATAATCAAATCATCAAGTGAGATACAAGATTCATCCAAAATAACATTAATAGAAGAAAATATAGATAATCACTTATATATATATCTATCAAGTACATATCATATAACATCCTAACTATATTCATAAAGGTCTTGAAGGTACTCAATACATACACAGAGATAAATACATACAAAAATGATACCTTTAGATAGTATGTCTGATATTAGAATCCTTGAGTACTAGCTTATGAAATTATTATAAAAAAACTATAGGAATAGATCAAACAAGTATCATGTACAACTTAAGCTATAAGAAAACATCAAAAGATCTTAATTCTTTCAGAAACACAAAACTTATATTAGGGTTAGAGGGGTATTACATTAACCATAGGTTAATAACACACCAAAGAGCATACCATCAATTGTGCAAAAGGCAATCTGCAATATAACATGTGCGCAAAACAAAACTGTACCTGCTTTCCTGCTAATATCTAGAATATCACTGTGTTGACATCAATGACAATCTAAGTCATGATTGCAACAACAACTGCTATAGTATGACTACCAAAACACTTTTCATTCATTCCTAACAATCTCCCCCATTGTCATTGATGGAAACATAGATGAAAAACATCCAATGTTCTAAAAATCCAATACTGCAACATCACTGCAAAATATCAAATCAAATCTTGCTTCATTTTCCTATTCAGCTCTCTCATACAATTCACAATATTTTTCATATATATCGCTCCCCCATTGACATCAATGATAGAAATTCTATCACTAAGTCAACAACAACTTAATGTCAAAAGACACTTTTTAGAAAAATACAATAACAAGAGTCCTCATGACTCAGCTCATAAACTCCCCCATAGAGGAAGTTCCAACATCCAATCCAGAAGAAAGATAGGGCTCATATACCACTGGACAGATGCAACCATCTGCATCAATTCTCAAAAATAGGTTGAGGCATAACCCCAAGCATACCTCTCAGAAACACAAATGTATCCTTAGGTAAAGGCTTTGTAAATATATCTGCTATCTGCTCCTTTGTACTTATCTACTCCAATCTTCTTTTTCTGCAACTTTCTCTCTTACAACATGATACTTGATCTCAATATGTTTAGTCTTAGAATGTAAAATAGAATTTTTTGACATACTCACTATACTGGTGTTGTCACAATGTATAACAACAGGCTCATCAAAATTTATTCCAATATCTTTCAACATCTACTTCATCCAAATAATATGATTACAATTATTTGTTGCTGCAACATATTCTACTTCTGTTGTGCTTTGTGAAGTACAATTATGCTTCTTAATTAGCCAAGAGACCAATTTGCCTCCAAGAAAAAAGGCTCCACCACTGGTGCTTTTCTTGTCATCAACGCTGCCTCCCCAATCTACATCAGTATAGGCACATAAAGTAAAATCATCAGAATTCTTATACCATAATCCATAATCTATTGTTCCTTTCAGATATCTCAGTATCCTCTTTACTACTGCATAATGTGATTCTCTAGGTTCTACTTGAAATCTTGCTACAATCCCCACTAAATGTACTATATCAAGTCTTGTATGTGTCAAGTACTGCAATCCTCCAGTCATAGATCTGTACTTTTTCTGCTCAACTACTGATGTCTCATCTTTGCTAGATAACTTATGTCTGGTTACCATAGGTGTTCCAACAGGTTTAGAATCTTCCATTCCAAATCTTTTCAATAATTCATTTAAATACTTAGTCTAACTTACAAATATACCTTCCTTGCTTTGTGTTATCTATAATCCCAAAAAATATTTCATTTCTTCAATCATGCTCATCTCAAATTCAGTCTTCATTTCATCTACAAATTTGTCACTAGCTTCATCTTCTCCTCCAAAGATAATATCATCAACAAATATAACTATAACCAACAAACCATTCTCAATTTCTTTTGTGTATAAGTTACTATCTGCTGTTCCTTTTATAAATACTAATTTCAATAAATACTTATCCAATCTTGCATACCAGGTTCTAGGTGCTTGTTTTAATCCATATAAAGCTTTCTTTAACTTACATACCATATCTCCTTCTTGTGTCAAAGGAAAACCTTCAGGCTGCTCAATGTAGACTTCTTCCAATTCACCATTCAAAAATGCTGACTTCACATCCATCTGATACACTCTGAATTTCTTGTAAGTTGCATATGCTAGAAACATTCTCACTGCTTCAAGTCTGGCCACAGGTGCAAAAGTTTCTTCATAGTCAATTCCTTCTTGTTGTGAATATCCTTTACATACCAATCTTGCTTTGTTTCTTATCACTTCTCCTTGTTCATTCATCTTGTTTATGAATACCCAGTTTGTTCCAATCGCATTCTTGTCTTCAGGTCTAGGGACCAATTCCCATGTCTTATTTTTTTTGATCTGCTCTAGTTCTTCTTTCATAGCATTGATCCAATGTTCATCTTCACAAGCTTCATTAGTAGTCTTAGGTTCAATTTGAGAAATCAAACATAAATGTACCTTATTCTGAGTCAAAACTCCTCTATCTAAACTTCCAATAACTTGTTCAACAGGGTGATGTCTTGAAGTATACCTGTTAGGTGTCATAGTTACTAATCTTGTGCCAACTATAGATTCTTCTCTGCTTTCTTCTCTATTTTCTTCAGTATGACTTTCATTCAGCAAATCACTATTAATTTCAAAAAATAATTCTGCATTTTCAATGTTAGGCTAAGGTTGTGCTTCTCCATCAGATTCATAATCAAGCATTCTTTCCTAAATTTTAAACTTCTCATCAAATTTTATATTTGCACTTTCAACAATAGTCTTAGTTCTTTTGTTATAACATCTATATGTTTTTCTTTTTAAAGAATATCCAAGAAATATTCCTTCATCATTTCTAGGATCAAACTTTCCTATATCATCATCTCTCTTAATATAACATTTACTTCCAAAAATTCTAAAATACTTAACTGAGGGTGTATGTCCAAACCATAATTCATAAGGTGTCTTGTTTGTATCTGCTCTGATTTGTACTCTATTCATAGTGTATACTGTTGTGTTCACTACTTTTTTCCAAAAAGTTTTAGCCAAATCATTCTCAAACAACATAGATCTTGCTGCTTCAGTTATTGACCTGTTCCTTCTTTCTGCAATACCATATTGTTCTGGTGTTCTAGGGGCTGAAAGTTGTCTCTTAATACCATTCATTTCACAAAAAATGTTAAACTCTCTAGATGTAAATTCACCACCTCTATCAGATCTTAGACACTTAATCTTCATTCCAGATTCATTCTCAATTTTGCTTTTCATGATCTTAAACTTATCAAATGCTTCAGATTTTTCTTTCAAAAATGCAATCCACATCATTCTTGTAAAATCATAAACAAGAATCATAAAATACCTTTCACCATAGAATCCTCTAGTCCTAGTAGGACCACTCAAGTCTGTATGAACAATCTCCAACTTCTCTGCTGAAGTGAACTTCTTATTGGGAAATGAACTCCTTTTCTACTTTGCCATCATACATTCTTTGCAAATCATGTTAGTAGGTTTCATAATTCTAGGTAAATCTCTTACCGCAAGTGTAGTGCTCACTGTGACAATATTATCAAAGTTTATATGATAAAACCTTTTATGCCATAACCAACTGTCATCAATCCTAGTTATCAAACATGTCATCTTAGTAGGATTCAACTAAAATACATTACCTCTAGTTCTGGATCCTTTTCCAATCTAATGCAGGAGCATCCTGGGTGTAAGAGCAATCTTGCATCACCCAAAAATATTTCTATTTTTGTATTCAATAAGGGCTATCCTGTGCAGAATTGCTATTTATAGAAACTTGCTATTTTTAGTAAGTTGGTCTTACGATCATGGAATGTTCTAATTTTACATATGGAGGTTCATCTCAGTCATATCAGCCTACCAGAAAAATTTCATGGCTAGATCAGGTCTAGTTTTGAAGATATTGAAGATTTTCGATATTGGCAGCAGGGTACAGAAACTTCAAACTTAGTTTTGAAGGCTTTAGAGGCCCCGGATGAGGTTGAAAATTTGGGTGATGAGTGCTTTGCACCAGTCAAGCCTGTAGAGTGCTTTGTAGCATTTCCAAAATGGGGTTATAATAGCCAATCGGGTCAATGGGTGATGACTTATGGTCTTCGGAAGTTGGGTCACCTGAAATGGTAGAAAATAATTTTTCTTCAAAATTTTTGTTTGGGTTTCAAAACTCATTTTGAGCTGACTTTGATGTAATAAATTGTAAAATAAAATAATTCTAAGTTTGGTCGGCCCTAAGGGCTAAATTTCTAGAACCTTCTCGGGTGGTGGAAATTGCCTATATAAAGAAGGCCCGTAGTGTTGTCTAGGGTAGTTCTGGGTAGTAGATCTAGGTATTGATTTGAGGCTTTGTCTTATAGAATATTGTAAGGGAATGCCCATGTGGCTTTGCATATTGTAATTCTAAAAGTTTGTAATTCCTCATTTGTGGAGATAATAAGAAGCCAATTTTCTAATCTTGCATATTATTGTTGTTGTTTCTTTATTTCTGTTATGTGTTTGTGTGATGCAGGAGCATCCTGGGTGTAAGAGCAATCTTGCATCACCCAAAAATATTTCTATTTTTGTATTCAATAAGGGCTATTTTGTGCAAAGCTGCTATTTATGGAAAGTTACTATTTTTTGGTAATTTTTGTATGTGCTCAGAATGATCTGATTTCTTTCTTGGAGGTTCATTTTGGTCATATAAGTCTGCCAGTAAAGTTTCATTGCCAGATCAAGTGTATATTGGAAGATATTGAAGATTTTCGGTATTGGCAGCAGGGTACAGAAAATTTGAACTCATTTTTGAAAGCTTTAGAGGCCCTGGATGAGGTCAAAAATTTGGGTGACGGGCGCTTGCGCAAGTCAAGCCTGTAGAACGCTTCGTGGCATTTCCAAAATGGGGTTATAATAGCCGATCGGGTCAACTGGTGATGACTTATGGTCTTCGGAAGTTGGGCCATCTGAAATGGCGAAAAATAATTTTCTTCAAAATTTCTGTTCGGGTTTCAAAGGTTATGCTGAGAAGGTCATCCTTAGTTATCTTGTCATCCTTAGTTATCTACAAAACAAAGTTATGTTGATCCCTATGTTATCTTGTCTATTAGTTTCTAACACTTAGTCATTTCCTAAGCAATATTGGTCAGTCATCACTATGACCAAGCCATCTTATTAAGGCCAAGTCATATATAAACTTGTACAGTTACCAAGCAATAGTTACTGTCAAGAAAGTCAGAGGTCGCAGAGTACTTTAGTAGTTACTGAGCAGTTTATGCCAAGTTGTATAGAAGAGATAGTGTTTAACACCAGTAAGTGAAGAATAGTTTTGACCAAGCATCAGAGACTTCACATGTCGAGCAATCCAATTTTAACATGTGTGTTTTTTATGGAAAAATCACCAAGGTAAATTATTTTGGATGACTTCTATGTGAGATTTAATGATTATTGAGAGAATCAAGGAGTTGATTACACTTTTTAATTATTATTATTAATCCCTATGCAAGGCATGTACTCTATCATAAAAAAGGGAATGCTTAAATGGCATAAGTAATGAATCCAAATCATTGATCTTGATATATAATATTGATCAAATGTCTATATATGGAGATATCAAAACCCTAAATGAGAGTAAGAAGAGAGTAGCAAAGAAGATCTTTTGTATGTAGAATAGAGTAGTGTTTTGATTGTTAGCTCGAGAGATAAGGTAGAGTGACTGAGTAGACCAGTAAATGAAAAAATGGAGCTACATTTGATTCTAGAGATCAAACAAGTATTGGAAAGAGATGATTTTTTATCAGCATTTATAGTGAAAACTGAAGGATTAGGTATTGATACATTTTAGTAGGTGAATCGGGGTAAATCTCTTAATAGAGTGGTCCTCACAGACCTTTATAAATCTCTTAACCAAGTGGTTACTTATCTATAAGTTTCAAATCCTTTAATCAAGGTAGATTGTATAAGTATGTTAACAAGGAAGACCCCTCACAGGATAGATCATCTTAAGTGATCATACATTGTAGCGCTAATAGGAACACTTTAATACTACAGTAGTGAAGATTTGTAGGTATCATCCCCACCCCAGTTTTATATTTAAATAGTTTCTATGTTACCAAATTTATGTGCTATGTGTTTCATTTGATGGATGTGACTAGAATGTAAGATACATTTTAGTATTGAAATATATATTTATGGTATACACATGGAATTAGTTTCAAAGTATCTTGCAAATCAAGAGTTGAGTAGGAAAGATATGGAAATCACAAATATGAGATCAGATAAAAATCAACTAAAGATTAAATTGAGATCTAAAAATGAAATTAATGAGAGGATGAAGAATCCCAATGAGCCTATGAAATATTTCAAATAACTGTTCAGGTCACCAAGAAGATCTAGTGACACTTATTGGACTAGGACATGATGAACATGTACCATCCATAGAAGAAGGAGAATCATCAAATAATGGAGAATAGAGGAATGCAAAATCAAAGAACAAAAAAATGACATGCCATCATTGTGGAAAGCTAGGACACACAAAAAATAGCTGTAGAAGCAAGAATCATAATTCTAATCCTAAACCTAGATTCAATAGAAATTGCTTTACCTATAAGAAGAATGGACATCAAGCACATGAATGTAGGTCAATGGTTAGTAATGCACCTACTACACTTATATTTAAAGGACATTGTTACAACTATCAAAAATTTGGTCATAGAGCATAAGAATGTAGATTCAATGCTAAACCAAAGTGGACATCCAAAAAGAAGAATAAAGCACTGAGAAAAGGTAACACATTCAATTGGGATTATAATACATGGTATAGTTTTAATTATTGTGGAGAATATGGTCATATTGGAGCAAAATGTGTAAGGACACATTTTAGAGGTAAATCCAAAAGTTGGATTACTCAAAGTCTGTTCTGTTATAAATGTCACACAATTGGTCACATAAAAAGAGACTGGAGAGCACCAACATTGAGCAATGAACAAAGAAAAATGAATAAATTGTTGAACAAATAAGGGACCAGATGAATAAGACATGGAGAAAGAAAGAAGCAAGTAGTACTAGATCTAGTGAATCTGAGGTCACCTAGTCCAATGCATTGGGTGATCACACTACTTCTATCTAAACAAATGGTATGTAAGGAACTAAATTTTTGAATATTATATTTTACATCAGTTCCTAACATTTGATATGTTAAAGTCCATATCTGCATGAATTAAGATGAATTAGGACAGATTTGATAAAAGAGTAAAATTGCATAATTGATGTCGAGCATCAGTATTTATGTCTATAGTGACCGAGTCACTTAGCATATGCTAAGCTCTTGTAATATCTAAGATGTTATATCTACCAAGTTGAAATGAAAGTGGTAGTATCGACCAAGTCATGGTTTCAACCGAGTATGAGTACGTGGTAGCCAAGTTGTCATGTGAAGGCTGAGACAACTTTATTTTACCTACATAGTGTATGGATAATTTATTGAAAGACCTAATATGAGCATTTGAGTAGATATAAAGTGAAATAATACCATTCATTCTCATTTCACATAGTGATTTGAGAATTTACATAGTGATTTTAAGGTGTTTAAGAAGAGAAATTTTTGCTAAGTCAAGTTTGTGAAGATTCTTACAGCGTACCATTGACAAACATCATGAATGACTTTTGAAACAAGGTATTACCGAGCTACTTGAATCTATCCTTTGATCCCTAAATTTGGAAAAATGGCATCCACTTCATCTGCAACAATTAGGAAGCAAAGGAAAGAAGTTTTAAATGTTCAACTAGTAAGGAGTGATGCGTGCAAGCTATCAAAATTTGAAGTTGTGCCAGAAGGTGCGGTGAACAGATATCTCACAAGAGCCATGTCATCAATTCTATTAAAGGTCATGATGATACATGATGTGTGTGCATGCTACCTATGAAAAATTGGAGAAATTGGAGATTATGAGTTGAGGGAAGCTTATAATAGGTTGTGTGATAATGGAGTGTTGAATGTAGAGCATCAAAACATTGTCGAGAAAGGGTTAGTGCATACCCTAGATGTCCCTCGCAACTTCAAAGTTGAATGGATTAAGATTATTTTTATTAGAGTATACGGCATGTAATTGTTGTTTGATAATGGGTCAGTAAAGATCACTAAAGAAATGTTTAATCAAGTCATCAGTTATCCCATTCTTACTGGGAAGAAAACAATGAGGTACCAAAGTAAAGAAATAATTCAAACTAACACATTGGTAGTATGGAACAAAAGAGGAATTAAAATCACTATGATTACAGATCCAAAGATAGATTTTGCAGTAAGAGTTATAGCTCAAAAATTTTATCAGTCAAGTGGGATGGATAGTGTTCCCTGTATTGTAGTAGATCAAGTGTAGAAGATGGTGAAGAAAGATCATACTTGTGATCTTTCCAAGCTCCAGTTGACTCAACTTGCTAAAAACCTAACATCAATCAAGAAAGCTAAAAACTCAATGTCTAAGTTCGGTTCCCTAATAGTTTGTTTATTCTTTTATGTACAAAATAGTTTTCATACTATAGGAGATGTAGTATGGAGTCGGGACTGACCTGTAACTCAACAAGTCAATGAGTTCATTCAATAGTTAGGTGATAATTTTTTTATAGTTTAATGGAAATTTATTTTTTTGAATTCAAGAAGAAGATGAGGAAGAGAAGTAGAATTCATGTATCCCTAGTAGAAAAACACTATAATGACATATATTTTCTAGTATATATGAACAATACCTATGTTTGGGCTATTATGCATAGGGTAGCATGGCTAAGGCCATTACCTTATGAGGTCAACATAGATGAGACATCAGTATTAATAAATTTTTTACTTGCTGAGGAGATTGATAGGAAGGATAAACCTTTTGGAAATTATGAAGAAGCTAAGTCCATAATCACTATGGGGTTAAAGTATGAAACCCTAGAAAGGAAAAGGAAGAAAATAGTCAAGAACCTAGAGAGGATGCTAGGTGAAGGAGAAGAGGAGAATGCACCTCTACAAATTATACAAGGTCAAGGTGAAGATTATTCTAGTGAATTTGAAGGTAGAGAAGAGGAAGAAGTTGAAACTCAAAAGAAGGGAAAGGAGGTATTGGTTGCCGAGGCTAGTAAAAGGAATTTACAAGAACTTAAGCCAAATCCTCCTACAACATTGAGAGAAAGAACCAGGGAAGCTTCAAATTCCACAACTGTTGAGTCCCCAAGGAAAATTCTAGCAAAGAAAACTAAACAAGAAGGGTTAGGTAAAAGGAAACAACTGCAAACTAGAGAAGTGTTAAGTCATCCCAAGAAGAATCAAAGAAGGAAATTAGTATTGTAGAAGTATGATGATGAAGAAGAAATGAATGACACAAATGATAATACAAAATTGAAAGTGGCACAACATAGACATCCAACTAGTGTGGATGAAATATACCAAAATATCAAAAGCACAGTAGGATTAACATGATTGAAATTTATAATATTTGAAAGGTTAAGAAAATATGATATAGATAAGATTGAAGAGGCTATGTTAGAAATGGTATGGACATTAAAGATGAAACCTCTAGAGATAGGGAATTAGACCCTGGATGAACTATTTAGAAAAATTGATCAGAAATTGAAGTATTCTATTATGACTGAGAGGTAGGTAAGGGAAGACACTTTAGGTCAGATCATGCCTAAACTAACACCAAATAAAATAGAGAAGTTCATGGCACAACAAAAAAATGAACTTATAGCTAATCTAAGAGCTTATTCCATTTTGAAGTATAATGTTGAAGTTGTTACCCAGAGCAAAAGGATGTGAAAGATCATTTTTGGGTTAATAGTTGATAAGAGTCCACAACAAGTTGAAGGTACATCCATCTAGGTAGAACTGGGTAATAAAGAAGATGTAGTCTAGCCTCTGAATCTTGAGGAAGAGGAAAGAAAGAATTGAGAAGTGAGTGCATCATAGGATTTTATCACTATTGAGGATCTCCTTTAGGACTTACAAGTAAACATCAATTCCTTGATTGAGGAAGAAATAAAAATCCAAATCCTTAAGGAGGTAGCCTCATATCCCTTTCTATCGAGTACAGATCTCTTTATCATCCAGGTACATGATTATACAAGGATTCATGGTACATCAACTATTGACACTGAATCTTCAAGCTCCCACATGGTTATAGTTGAGAAAAAAGTTTTACAAAGTTCCAGTTCTGAGGAATAGGACAAGCTGAAAACTACAACAAATAATGCACCATACAAGGAAGATAATAAAGGAAAAGGAGAGGAGATTTTAAAAGATCGATAAGATAAGTTTGTAATAGTAATTTTAGCACCTTGTGTGGAGGAAGAAAAGATGACTGAGGAGACAATAAAAAGGGAGCATCTAGAGCCCAATGAGCAAGAGGCTATCCAAGCCTTAGCACATATGCCCAATGGTAATACACCAAAGAAGAAAGTTCACAAGAAAAAGGAGAAGTCACCTGCCACATAGGTCACATTAGATGAATTTATAGTGATTCTGAAGTGGCACACTAATAACTTGACCTATGATAAAATGAATATATTGTGAGATCTCTTGAAGAAGAAGAGAAATAAAGAATAATTAAGGAGACAACATTAGCAAAAGAAGGTAATGCATGAAATAAAAGGTATATTTATAGACACTTTTGAAATGGATGATGTGAATGAGACTTCACCTATTCTGGAACAATTAGTTCATAATATAAAGAAGGTGAACAATGATGATAGTGAAGCTAATGAATAGCTTATGCAATGGTCAGAAAGATATTTTGAGACAAAGGTACTTGAAAGGGTCTCAACTGAGATAGAAGTCAAATAGTTAGAACTATTTGACCTAGTGAATACCTTAGAAGAGGTTGTATATAATTTTTATTTTTTGTACAAGAAACTATGTAATGTAGAAACATTCACTAAGGATAATCAAGAATTGATTGATAAACTAAAATTATACTTGAAGTCTACTGGTCATTCACTAAGTATGGATACAAGTTCCAGCTCCATTCATTTCACACAATTACTTCATCTACAAGGGAGACTAGTGGAGTTGATGGCTAATGATGGGAGAATAAGAGCCAAATTGATCTCCATAAAAATGATGTTAACACCTCATCTTGAGGTTATGCAAAGAGAATTTACATCGACAAAGAAGTTAGTACAGAGAGATCCTCATCTCTCTATTGTCAAGAGTTTGGTTGATCTAGCTGCTCAGCTATAGATTAAGATATAGATTTTGGATTCTATAAGATCTAGATAGGATGATACCTTAGCAATGATTATGTAGCTCCATAAACCATTTTTGGAAAAGACTTTTCTTAACTAGGTACACCCTAGAAAATTCAAGTGACAAAAACAAGGGGGAAATAGTAGATATGCCATGATACAAGGAGGAAATGAGTCATGTACTCATGTATATACAGTAATAAAAAAAGAGATATAGAATAGAAAGGTATGATATACTATTTTTTAATGTAAATGTATATTCACTATATGTTAAGAGTCATGTATATATTGAAAATATTTTGAAGACCGTGTCAAAGTCTTAGGAGGAGTAATGAACTACTAAGTACTAGTTTTGGTTACACAATGTAAAAGCTATGACAGTGTTTTTGCCACTAATGTCAAGTGGGGATATTGTTAATCCCTATTTTATGTTGTCTATTAGTGTCTAACACTCAATCATTTTCTAGGCAATATTGGTCGGTCATCACTATGACCGAGCCATCTTATTAAGGCCAAGTCATGTATAAACTTCTATAACTACCGAGTAGTAGCTACTACTGAGGAAGTCAGAGGTCGCTGAGTACTTTAGTAGTTACTGAGAAGTTTATGCTGAGTTGTATAGAAGAGTCAGTGTTGAGCACCATTATATGAAGAATAGTTTTGATCAAGCATCAGAGACTTCATATGTCGAACAAGCCAGTTTTGACATATGTCTCTATTATGACACAAACACCAAGGTAAACCATTTTGGCCAACTTCTATGTGAGATTTAGTGATTGTTGAGAGAATCAAGGAGTTTATTACACTATAATTATTATTAGTAATCCCTATGCAAGGCATGTAACCTATCATAAAAAATGGAATTGTTAAGCGACATAAGTAATGAATCCAAATAGTTGATCTTGATCTATAAGAATGATTAGATGTCTATAAGGAGATATCAAAACCCTAAATGAGATTAAGAAGAGATTAGAAAAGAAGATCTCTTGTATGTGGAACATAGTAGTTTTTTCATAGTTAGATGTAGAGATTAGACAAAGTGACCGAGTAGAGCAGTGAAGGATAGAATAGAGCTACATTTAATTCTAGAGATCAAACAAGTATTGGAAAGAGATGATATGTTATCACAATTTGTAGTGCAAACTGAAGGATGAGCTACTGATACATTTTAGTAGGTGAATCGGGGTAATTCTCTTAATAGAGGGCTCCTCACAGGCATTTATAAATCTATTAGTCAAGTTCTTACTTAGCTATAAGTTTCAAATCCTTTAATAAGGGTAGATTTTATAATTATGTAAGCTCTTAATAGGGAAGACCCCTCATAGGGTAGATCATCTAAAGTGATTAGACATTGTAGCCCTCATAGGAAAACTTTAATACTATAGTAGTAAAGATTTATGGGTGTCATCCCCACCCCACTTTTACCTTTCAAGGGTTTTGGGGTTACCAAATTTATGTGTTATGTTTTTCATTTGATATATGTGATTAGAATGTTAGATACATTTTAGTATTGAAAATTATATTTATGGTATGCATGTGGAATTAGTTTCAAAGTATCTAAGTTAGTGGATAACTGATTCACCCCCCATTTTAGTATCTCACTTTCCCATATTAAATTTAAGTTGTATTTTAATTAGATCATTTACTATTGCATTCTAACTATTGCTACAGATAAATGTCTTAACTGAGTGGGACTTAATAGTCTTTATATTTTATAATGATATTCAATGATTGTTGAATGTTTTCATGTTGACCCCATAGTGAATGTTTGGTCATGGAGAATTGTTAGTGATAAATCCTCTAACCAGGTCACACCTTATAGTGTGTTATTGTAACCTTTAATAGGATTCACTCTTAATCAAGCTCACTTTAGAAGAGTGAAATTATTTTCAAGTACTATTCCCATGTGGTTTTTCCCCTAATAGGGTTTCCATGTTAAAAATCAAGTTTTTAATGTGTATGGATAAGATGATTTTTTATTTTACTTTACACATTAGAATTATTGGTGTGATTGGTATATACACTAGTTAATTTACTAGTATTCAGTAAATGAACAGAAAGGAACAGTTACAGTTTTACAGAGTTGTTTAATTGATTTGAAAAAAAAATTTCATACATCACAAAGTGTTTGGTTATGTAGGATAACTAGAATTAATTGATTCACCCCCCCTCTCATTTATCTAACAAGTATGTCATATTCTTCAAGATGAATGGAAACATTCCTTGTCTACAATGTATATTTTTACACATAGGGATTTCATTATTTCTCTATCTTTTTTTACCATGGTGCAATGCATCTATTTTTCCAAATTAAATAATGCTCTCATGAAAAAGTGCACTTATAAAATAAAGTTTCATCATTACTAGTTACTCTTCTTCGTCTAGTTTTCTCTTTCTACTAGATTTCCTCCTGTCAATCCTAGAAATCATTTTCTTTTCAAAAAATTGTCCTCATGTCAATTTCTACCCAAGTTTTCAAGGGGAAATCCTACCTCTATTATGTCAACCCACTGAAAACATGATCTTTTATTTTTTATTTTAAAAAATGCCCAGAATTTCATTGTCTGAAATAGGGACAAAATGTAGACACTAAAAAATGGTCCATGCATATGGCCCCCTTTTTAATATGTGTACAATATTGTGTGTTTTATCTTCATCATTCACCAATATTGTTTCATTCTTCTATTAATTAAATAATGAAAACCATTTAATTAATTTATCATGTTCATCATTTAATTTGCATCATGTTTTGTTTGATTAAATGATCATGTCAATCAATTCATCCTTCTAGGGTTAAATAAACATTAATTTATCACTAGTTTGTAGCTTTGATAAATAAATCTCTTTTATTTATCCCCTATTCTTAAGTCCTAAGTTTTGATAAATAAATTTTATATATTTCTCCCTTTTATCCATGGTCTCACAATTAACTAATTTAAAATTAATTAATTGGCTAATTGATCCTCATTTGAAAATTAATATTTCTTTAATTTTTTCCTAATTCCTAAATGTGAGAATTATTAGATTTTATAATTAAATATTCTTTTTTTTTCCAAATGGGATTTTATTCATGAATTTGTGCTTCATTTCCTATTTTTGAGCTTACACCTTGTTAGCTCTTGGTTAAGCAAGATTTTAACTACCTTTATTAATGCATAGATATACCTATGGAGTAGCTTACTTCCCATAATCAGTACATTCATACAAGAACAATGGCCAATGAACAAAGCGCTAGGCTTTCTACACTTTGAACTTTGTAGAATTCAGGCGGGTGCACCTAGGATTAGGATCACTTAATTTCACCTTTTCACTAATCCTCACAAAGAAGATATGTGCCCATAATACTTCTTGTTATCAGTGACATAAAGGGATAGGATGTGAAGCTAAGAACACTATCAAGTTACTCACAAATAAAGTAGGGGCTATTGCTATTAAGTCCACAACTAGTGACTAAAAGATTTAAAATTTAATTTGATTCTCTTGGGGTGGAACTGTTAGATAAGAAAAAACATCTATTTTGACAAAATGTCCATGATCAGTCCCTTATCCATTGGGCATATTTAGAAATAATTCCTCATTGTATTGTTGATTCTTATCATTCACCTTGCAAATGAAAATAAATTGAGAATCTCACTACTTACAAATATCCTTCTTAATACCCTATTATTCTGTTAGGTTATATTAAGCATTTACTTAACTTTTCAAGTTAACAGAAAAATATATCAAAACATATAGACTATGTCTACAACTATTGATCTTGAAGTCATCAACTCACAATATAATAGGAAATAAAAAACCATCAAACATGAGACAAGATTTTGAGCTATTATAGAAATCCTAATATTAGTTGCAAAACTGATATAGGAGTGAGTTACTGAACATAGAATATTCCACAAAATAAATAAGAAAATTGTAGATTCATTAAGATCTTTGTAAAACAAAGAGGTTATAGACCTCTTCTACCAATCCTTGGATGCAAGCCTATAGAACTGGGTCTATCTTTGGTCTCTTGCAAATGATTCTTCTTCTCAACCCCGGAAAGAACTCTTGGGACCAACTCTGAAGATCTTTACAAAGAATTTGAAACCCTTCTAAATGATCTTGGGAATCCTTATATAGAACTACAAAAATCTTGGGATCATTTAGGGCTCAATTAGGGAAACATTGTCACTTCAACATGATGAAAATAGGAAACAATTTATTACCAAAGTGACAAGGAAGAAACCCTAATTTAATCAAAAAATATTAGAGACAAATTTGATATCTTTTACATTATGGAAACCCTAGTAGTCAAACTAAAAATCAGAGCATGATTCACTAGATCACCAAGTCTTTTCTTAACCCCGAGTTACATATAGAGAATTAGCGCTAACCACCCAATCTATTCTGCATCAAAAGTCCCTGTTATATCTCTGAGCCTTTAAAGACTTGACTAGATATCTAGCGAATACGCGACTGAAGAAAAACATAACTATGCGCAAAGTCACAAAATGTTAGGAACTTAGCCACCAAGATTGAGAGATTACGTGAATACATAGTCTCTAGATTGCCAAATAAAAAGACTAACCACCCAAGAACTTAGAGATTCCACAAATAGAATTAAGCATGTGCAGGAAAAAGGATTTAAGTGGCCAGGAAAAAGGTAATGGAGAAATATAAATGGCTAGGGTTTTTGGACTTAGGAAATTTTATGAAACCCTTGGACATGGATAAAACCCTATTTCTCAGACCTTAAAACAACCATATCTCTCTGGTTTTAACACTTGAGAACATGAAATCTTAAATGGGGCTTTGTCACATCTTTATTAATTCATGGCTATGGGTGCAAGCCATAAAACCTTATACTTCTTAACAGATCAAAACAAGATGTAGCAGGACATGGAAACTTTCTTACAGTTTTCACAGGAATAGGCCATTTTCTTTGGATTTTGCATTTTACAAGAAAATGGGCTAGTAGTGGCTCTGACTAGGGATGTATGACTCTTGCAGGCATAGCAAGAACTTAGAATCTTTGGATGAAGTAGACTGCCCACTAGACAACAAACATACAAGGATCTCACTCAAAAAACAAGCAGAGCTAAAAAATAGGAAAGCAAGAAGAAACACACAAATGAAAGGGAAAATATTTATAAAATTTATAGGACTAAAACTTTACTTGGTGGCTCTGGGCCACCAAAGGAAAAT
Organism: Chamaecyparis obtusa; assembly: GCA_027943335.1. Lineage (NCBI taxonomy): Eukaryota > Viridiplantae > Streptophyta > Pinopsida > Cupressales > Cupressaceae > Chamaecyparis > Chamaecyparis obtusa. The sequence continues at coordinate 46,707 of BSBK01010394.1, forward strand.
CAAAACCCTCCTAAGTCAAAGGTTTGATTTTCATCCACATATGTGATGAGACACCTAGAAATATCATGATAATTTTTTTGCCAACATATGTGAATATCTATGGCTGAAGAATGAAACTACATTTGTCATTGCCCATGTTTTTCCAGTCATATCCACCATCTTCATGCTCCAAGACGTATGGAGTATCATTTATCTCTTCTTGATGATTGGAAATATAAAACTGATCTAGTAATGCATCAAAAAATAGAATGTAGTGATTGTCATGCATTACTACAAAATTACCTGGTTGAGAAGGACATGGATCCTTTGATTTACCTTCATGCATTTCTTCAGCCACTGAGGAACTCAATTCCTCCATGATATCTTCATGAACGGGATCATGAACCAACTTCAAATTCTTTTCACAAATATTATGAAACAAGAACAATTGATCTGCGTCATTATCACCAAGAAATTTTCTATCCCAATCATTGGAAATATTGTCTTCAACATTGTCAGAGTCACTATCATACTTATCAAAAGAGGGAAAAGGGAATGAACAAGAAACTTTTTCATCACTGGAATCCTCATGATAGAATAACAAATTGTCATGGCCTTCATCTTCTTCTTCTGCAAACTTACTATATAAGGGGAATTCAAGAAAATGAGGATCACTTTCTTCATCACTTTGGACACCTGCCTCATTATCAGTGTCAAAGAATACATCAATTGGGTACTGGAAAATAGAGTCCACATTATGGACATACCTTTAAAAATCCATAGCCAAGAAAGTTGAGATCTTCTTAGTGCTTAATGGACCTTGAACCTCATCTTCAATTTTGTTGGTCTCACTACTGATGCTATAAACATCTTCATTATCTAGAACTAGCATTGAAATTCCCTGATTCACATTGTCTTGTGCAACAAAAATATTACAGGAATCATCATTTGCATCATATTCATTTTTTTGTTGCTTACACACAACCTCCTTACACTGAGACAATAATGTTTTCCTCTTATCACGATAAAAGGGAAGATCTACAAACTTTATGGAAACACTATTGATTGTAGACTCTTCGCCAATATTTTGATTTCCACTAACACAAATAGATTTAGCATTCTCATTATTTTTAAACTCAAAATGTTCCATTGAATTATTCTACCTCTTAGTCTGCCTAATGCCTTCTTTTGATGTAACTTTGTCCTTCTAAGAAACATTGTCAGCATCAAACATGGGTTGTTCATGAATACTACTTGTATTCTTTTATTCCTGATGATCTTTTAGTAGCTTACTCCATTCACCATCGTCAGCAAATTCTTTTAGGAACAACCATTTAAAATCAGTCAATAAAGAGACACATTTTTGGGGTAAACTTAAATACTAATAAGCTACGGACCCTTTGAAGTGAATGCACCCTAAAATGGTCACCTAGACTTTGGGCCCCATTCTTCATTTTATCAATATTGAAATTATTTTATCAATTTTCTGAATCAATAGTTTTTAATATTTTTAATTCAAATCAATTTATTTGATCAAATTGTAATTAATTCAAAAATTTTAATATATTTCTCAAGTTTTATTTAATTGAGAGAACTTTCTCCCTTTTAATTAAATAAAAATCCCTTTTAATTAAATAAAAATCATTTAATTAAATCATCAAGTCATTTATTTTAAATCTTATTTTAATTAAAAGAATAAATCTCTTTTTAATAAATAAAAAATCTTTTAATTAAATATTGGTACCCACTTTGCTAAAAATAATAAATAAAAAATAAAAATAATAAAGTAAAGTGCACTTTTCTATGAGATAGAATGTTTTGACTTTTTGAAAAAGGTTTTTTGCCTCTTAATCTCTTCCACATATCTTTTTGCCTCTTAACCATGTCCATTGATTTTTCCACTTGAGAATCTTGAGCACAAGGATCAACCAAGATTTAATCTCCACCGTTGCTCATTTCTTTTTGCCTCTTAATTTTAACCATCTGCTTTCCTTTATAAGGAGCCCTCTCCTTCTCATTTTCATATCTAGGTTTTCATATTGTTATGCAAGTTTGGAGAGCGATTTTGGAGAATAGTTTAGAGAACTTGAGCTTGGATATTGAAGCTTCTCTTTTCTTCTCTTCTTCTCTCATGCCCCATGGCAATCCATTAGATTAATCTTTCATTTTCATATTAGATTAGATTCATATTTCCTTTCATAGATTAATATTGCACAAGCATTTTCTTTCATACATTAATTTGCATTGTTATCATATAGAATAGATCTCATTTCTATTTTCATGCATCTTTGAATCTCTCATTTTATGGTGTACTTGCATAGGCACAAACATAGGTCAAATTTGAGGGCCTCCATTACAAACCTTTGCACTCCATGAATAGAGAGCTATGAGTCGCTATTTGAGATCTCATTCTTGAGAGATCTTGGATGTAATGATTCATAGGAGTGTGACAATATTTTAGCATATATTTTTGGCACCCACCATAGGGCAACCCACTTTTACATGCTGGTTTTGATTATTTTTGGAGCTAACCCATTTGTCCAGATTTGCTTGGAGACTAAAACCCTAGATTTTCAAAGATTTGATCATATCTCTCAAACAATTTGGTGCTTTGGTCTGAAGTTTTTTTTGTAGGTTGAAAATATAACAAAAAAGCTCCAATAAAAAATTTAGAATTTTTTGAGCTATTTTTTATTTTTTATAATTTTTTCTTGATTTTTCATAAAAAAATTAATTTTCAGTGCAAATTAGCATATTTTTAAGAAATTTTTACAGTTTTGGAAATCTCTTCTAATTTCATAGGGGGTCCATTCTTTGTGATTTGAATTTGGATGCAATATTATAGCTCAAATAATTGATTTACCAAAAGTGATCTATTTTTGTAAAATGGACCTCTAGGGCACAAATGAAGAGATTTTTTTGAAATTTTTACATTTTTGGAAAGCTCTCTATTTTTTAATAGGGGTCTTTATTTTTCATTTCTATTTTTTTTTACTGAAATCATATTGCAAAAATCAGATCTTGTTGACTAGGTCAAATGCAAAAAAAAATAAAAATTATGATGAGTATGCACTTATTTCTCATTGTTCAATGCATGATATGAGTTGTCATTTGGGTTATTTGTTGGCTATTATTGCTTCTAACAATTGATTTTTAGATCTAACCACCTTAGGGTTTGCATAAGTTGAATATACATTACATATCTTGTTTACTTGTTTGCTTGTCTTGTTCATTGGAAGGTTCGTGGCTTGCTTTCATGGAGATGCTTAAAAAAAAAATAAAAAAATGAGGTAAAATATACTAAGCACATTGCATTGGACTTGAGTTATTTTGTTCAATCTCTATAACATTTGGATTTTGAGAATAAAATGAATCTCTCATGTGTTTGGCTTGAGTGTTTATTGCTTTCATAGATCACACTTCAAATTTGGGCTCTAAAAAAGAACATAGATTCATTTTCTTGCATATGTGTTTCACATAGTAATTAGGCCCTATGAACACTATTTGTGGTGATCTTGAGAGATTGGGTTTCTTTTGAGGCTCTTCTTGATGATAGATCCCCTTGTAGGTAGGGAGGATATTGAGATTATCTCACTTTCCCTTGATTTGCATCCTCATCTTTTGGTTGATGCATTCTCTCTCCAGAGGGATTGATAGATCACAAGTTGTTGACACCACAGACCTTGGTGAGGTTAATTTTAGTCTTAGCATGTCAGATTAATCTTGCTTGCTATGTTTGGGTGAAGTGAAGAGGCTAGAGGACTATGCTCTACTCCCTTTTTGGGTAGTATCAGAAACTTAGATCCTTGAATCTAAACCAAGTCCACATGTGGTCCTTTTTGTGAGTCACCTTGTTAGAGAGGGTTAACCATAGTGGACACTCCCTTTATTGGGTAAACCATATGGATGGAACCTCAAGCAGTAATAGCCATTTTTTCTATGGTAGTGACAACCACTATATAAATGTCCTTGTGGAAGAAATCTTGACAGGTGTAATTTCTTGTTGGGCTGTCAGATCTCCTTAGCATCTTCGATTGATTAAATTCTCAGAATGTGTCAAAACCCCGGTGCACCTAGATTGGAGTTTTCCCTCTTGAGATTACAAAAGTTGTAGAGTCAAACCATTACTAAGAACCATAGTGCAACCAACTTTTTCTTTGCTAGGACTATGTGCATGATTGGAAAAACATTTTGAGAACATACATGAGTATTTCTTAAGGAGTAGAAATACTAAGTCACTATTCTTGTTCATGTTCAAGGTTGCTTTGCCCCTTGCTCATTGTTTGAAGAAAATTGCTTGCTTGAACTCCTTGATTGTTGTCTTATGTGCTTGATCAATGATAAAAATCTATTGATGTACTTACTTGATCTTTTAAAACAAAGAAAAATAGAGTTCCCGAGTCGCAAAACCAACTTTTACAGCTTTCTTGATTGGACATCTTGCCATTTCCAGTCTTCCTTGGTCGGTCCAGCTCAAATCTTAGGTGCTGTGACGTATTGCTCAATATCCAAATGAATTTCAATGGTATCAAATTGCAAACAATGACTCTTGGTCTTCTTTCTTCCACATCTATCATATCTTCCTAGTCTCCCATTTTCATCCTTTCTCTTCTTTCTTCATGATTCTTCCTAAATTCTTCATGTCTTCTTGATTCCTTTCCTCTTATTTTCTAGTCTATCTTCTTCTATTCATTTCTTCCATGCTTGGTTCCTCCTCTTCTAGAATCATGAATGTCAATTATCTTGTGATAGAACCTCTCTTGAGAATAGATGATCTTGAACTCATTGCTCAATTTGAAGAATTTTATTCCTCCAATAGTCCTTTTGGATATTTCATGGGTGACAAAATTAAGGCACAAATAAAAGAAAAGATGATTAAATCAGACACCTTTTCTAGGATCATAGACATGATCATATCACAACCTCCTTCTACAAAACATTCTTCATCATCTAAGTCTTCTCATCATTCCTCACATTCTAAGCCTTATCATGACTCTTATAAACATTACTCGCATTCTTCATCTTCCAAATCTTATCATGACTCTTCTAAATATTATTTGAATTCCTCATTATCCAAGTCTTCTTCTTCCACTAGGTCTTCATTTTCCTCTTCTTCCAGATCTCGTTCCTCTTATACTTCTCCCAAGAGTCTTACTTCTCTTCAGAAGACATACCATAATGAGCAACATGATGATACCTATGACACCTCTATTCCTAAGAGTCCTCTTCGTCATGTGCTTGTGCTTACTAGAAATGGGTCATCACATTGGATAGATCATTATAGTGATCCATATGGCTTTGATTTTGAAAGAGACTATGATGCTTGTTGTGAACAATATGATACATCTACTTCTATTGAGGAAGAGAAAGCTTTCTGTGCTGATTATAAACATAGATACTATGAGCATTTCTCCTCTAAGAATCCTTGTGCTAAATATAAAGATTACACTCTCAAGCAAGATCATGTTAACTCTAAACCTTTATCTTGTGATGGTTCCCTTCCATCCGCTACTTCCTCCAATACCCATACATTTCCTAAAACTTTGAGTCTTCCAAATTTTTCACAAATCCTTCATCCAACAAAGATCCTAATAATTTTCATGTGGTTCCCTATAGTTATCCTCAAGGGCTACCTCTTAAAGAAACTCAAGCTAACCTTCACTTGGCTACAAATAATTTCAATAATGCTAAACCTAAAGAGCCTAAGCCTTTATGCGCTATAATGCCTACTTCAGCTAGTCCTTCACCATCTTTTCCAAAGTCTTCCATACAATTCCAACATGCTTCCTTGTCCTTAGAAGTGGCTCCATGTCAAGAGGACTCTAAAAATAAAGAAAAGAATATAAAGAAAGATCAAGATCAAGAACCCTCCATGTCATCTAATCCTTTTCATGATGTCTTATATCTGTTTCATGGTTCTTTTGATCCTCTACACCCATTCTCATTTATTCCACCATGTCTTAAGTCTTCTCCTAAGCAAGATCAAGCTACTACTCACACCATTGAGCTTATCAATAATCAAGATGACCTTACTTCCATTAAGGTTATTAAAAATGGTGTTGTTACTTCCAATGTTAAGCCTATTGAAAATGAAGAGAAAAATGATACGTTTATGCTATCCAAAGCTCCTTGTCAAGATCAAAGTCATCCATCTTCTTGTTCTACCATTCCATGTTCGCTTCCACTTTCTACTTTTCCTAAGTCTTTGAAAGCTTCGAACAATCCTATCAAAGAAGTTTCTCCTATTCAAGATTTTCATGATACTATTGCAAATCCTAATGCTCACTCTAAAGATGCTGATGTCCTTGGTTGTCATATAGATGTTGATGAACTTATTGATTATCCTTTTGCATCTTCCATGTCCATCCTTGGACCTCCTCCACCAGTACTAAGGCTTCACGTCTTCCTTCCATCTTGAGCCCTTATGTCCCTTCACTTTCCCCTCCTCACTCTCCTAATTCATCATCCATCTTGGGTCCTTACATCCCTCCATCTCCTATCTTTCCTCAAGATCAACATAGATGCATACCCTTGAATCCTTTTCATCCACCCACCCATCTAAACCAGTCATATCCTCCTTTTCCTTCCACAAGTCCCAAGTCTTTTGGAAGTAACTTGAATGTTCTATACAAGAAAAAGAAGCAATACAAGAATTCATCAAAAAAATAAGATCACCATGTCTCCTCTAATCGACATAGAGGAATAAAGTCAAAAGAGATATCTAAGAAAAAAACTACAAGACAAGTATGGGTTCCAACATCCATCATTGAAGATATTCTCTCTAAATCATCAAAAAGAAATGAAAAGCCTAAGGCTATATGGATTCCAAAGTCTCTCTTGAAAGAGTCTAATGTTGAACAAAAAGTGAAATTGACATTCAAGCTTCCAAAGGCTTCCACTTCATCTTCTTCCAAAAACATTCTTCCATTCCATGCACCTAAACCACAACCTCTACTATCCATTCACCATATTCCTTCACGTTTTCCTTCATTCACATTTCCTTCATCCTCTCATCACACTTCAAGGTGTGTGTTGATGTTGATCTTGCCTTCCTTTCCATCTACCCTTTCACAATCCTTCCATTCATTATCCTTATACCTTCTATCATTTTTCCTCATTTTCCTATTCGTCCTATCTTCCAACCTCACTCACTTTACATAGAACCTAATCCTCCATTTTTCTCTTCCATCTTCCTTTCCCTATCAACATTTTTTATCATATCATTTTGAATCCTTGGTATATCATGGTTTATCCTTTCAAGGAGCATTATCTAAAAAGCTTTCCTTCTTCCAAAAAAATAAAAATCCAAAAAATAGAAAAATTCAAAAAGAACAAAAAAAAAAAAAAAAATGAAAAAAATGAAAAAAATTTAAAAATGTGCCATGGTAAAAACTTGGAAATAGGTGCCTTGGTAGAAAAAGTAAAGAGAAATAAATTCATCCTATGGTGAAAACCACTCCCTTGTGGCACCTTGGATAAGTACCATGATGAAAATCTGGCAATCAGGCATCATGCGTAGTTCTTCTACAATGTTTCATCCATTCCATCTTCTCTCTTTCATTTTGACAATGTTGACCTATACAAAGACATTTGGCTATCTTGTGAGCTATCTTATGATGATCTTGCTTTCATTTCATTCATACTTAGCCTTCATATTTATTTTCCTCCATTCATTCTAGCCTTTCACTATCCTTTTCCCCTTTGGTCTTGATCTATTAAAAAAAAGTAAAACACGATGCTATGAAGCCTCTTGACATGTCTACTCCTTTGGACTGCATCCTTTCCTTCTTTTGCATTACATCTTTATGACTTATCCTATGCTAGTCTTTCATTGCTTGTCCAAATGTGCTTTACATGGTAATTTTTCCCTAGCTTGGGTACTCTTGAGAAGTTTGCCCTTGAGGATTTCTTCCCTTCATTCTCCTTCATTCTCTTGTCTTCCATCTCTTCCACCAGCTTTCTAATCTCTCTTGTTCTCCACCTTGCTAGACATTGGGACTACACGATGTGATCTTGCTCATGAGTTTGATGCATGTTCTATCTGGGGGCATCCTTTGTATATATCTTATTGGTCCTGAAAAAATTTCAAAAAAATTCATATATGTTGCTGAAAAAATTCTAAAAATTGGAAAATGTCTTGAAAAAATGATCATCTTAGTGAAAATCTAGTAATAGACGCTTTGATGTATCTCCGAAAAAATTATATTATCCAAAAATTCAAAAAAAATAAAAAAATTAAAAAAATTTAAAAAAATAGAAAAAGTGCCTTGGTGAAAACCTGGAAACAAGCGTCTTAGTAGCAAAAATACAAAAAAATTATAAAAAGTCCTAAAAAAAAAAGAAAAAAAGAAAAAAAAAGTTGCAATAAAATCCAAGTGGTGAAAACCTAGAAATAGGCGCTACTTGAGGCCTTTGCACCTTCATTTCTTAACACATGTCTTCAACACTTAGCCTTTCTCCATCATGCCTTGTCATTGTTGCCTTGGTTTGGAATTGGTCTTTGTCTTTGTCTAGGGGCATAACTGTGTTAGCTTTGGTCTCTTGGATGCATTTGTCTTTAGGACACCTCGCAAACGGTGTTTTTCAACACCTCCCCAACTGTGTTTTTCAACACAACCCCTGGCGTTGAGTGTTTCTCAACACTTATTGATTTGGTCTTACCCAGTTTTGTCATGTGATCTTACCTGCTTGCAAGCATTTGATCCTTATCCTCAGAACTCAGTATCAGTTAACACACTTAAATTTTTAAACACAACACTTAATGCTTGAGATATGTCATCATCTTTTCTTTGTGTGTTGATTGTTATTGATTTTCATTGAGTGTGCTTGTCTAACAAGTCTTTCCAGAATGCATAGCTAGAGGACTTGGGGCATGGGGCATATTTTTATTTTCTTTTTGCTTGTGGGTGTGTTCTTGAAGATCTTGAGTGTCTCTTGTTCCCTTGAAACACTTTGGAGATTTGAGACATTGTCCTTGACTATTTTGCACAACCGTTCTTATGGTCATCCTAACATCTATGCCTTGATGCGAGAGTGGTTTTGCTATATTAAATTGGGTAAGCTAACATCGAAGTCATCTTGACCTTTATGTCTTTTATGCTTATGTTAGAATCTTTTCACATTCCAATCTGATATAAATCACATTCATATCTTCATAGTTGCGCTTGTGACTAGTGATGGTTGTGTGATTTTCTGATGTCCATTAATAATGGCCCAATGATGAAAATAAGTTCTTTAACATTCTCTAATGAATGATGAACACAAGATCCTATAGTTGCTCTGTTGCGAGTATACCTTTGCATTTTCCTGTAGCTTGCATTGTTAGACTTCATGTTAATTTGCATTTTTAGGCTGCATTATGAGTTTGAGAGGGTTTTCCTTCATCTTTCTTTTGGACACTTAATCAGCTATGATCAGGTTTTGATCTTCATTTCCTTATCTTCTTTCATGATCTCAATCAAAATTTCCCATCTTAAACAGTTGATTGATTTTTGAGGCGTTCTATATCTTGAGGTAGATTCTCTTCTCTCCATTTCTTTCCACCTCTTCCAACCTTGGATCTTCCATTTGCTTTCATCCCACTTCTTTTCTTCTAATTCAACCTTGGGGCATAATCTTTCATGATCTACCTTGGTTCTATGATCCTTATATCTTTCATCTTACATCGACAACCTTATCTTTAGTTTGATTTTATCAAATTTATCGATTTACTATTTCTCCTCTATCTCATTTCGATTTTGATCATGAGGGGGCAGTACCTATCAAACTACAATCTTTGATTTAGTTTTATCAATTCAATTCTTGCTTGAGATTTTTATCTCTTATTTGAGACTTGACAATTACCTATTTACAACGGTGTTGGCCTTGTCTTTTTCAATCAGCTTATCTTTGTCCCGGCGTGTTCCCAGAATGATCACACATCTCGATTGTTTTGTGATCCCAAATTGACCTCACATTTCAATTTTTCTTTGGCCAAATGTGTTCCCAGAATGATCACACATCACCCAAAGAGGGGCAAATGTATGCACCCTAAAATGGTCACCTAGACTTTGGGCCCCATTCTTCATTTTATCAATATTGGAATTATTTTATCAATTTTTTGAATCAATGATTTTTAATATTTTTAATTCAAATCAATTTATTTGATCAAATTGTAATTAATTCAAAAATTTTAATATATTTCTTAAGTTTAATTTAATTGAGAGAACTTGCTCCCTTTTAATTAAATAAAAATCATTTAATTAAATCATCAAGTCATTTATTTTAAATCTCATTTTAATTAAAAGAATAAATCTCTTTTTAATAAATAAAAAATCTTTTAATTAAATATTAGAACCCACTTTGCTAAAAATAATAAAGTAAAGTGCACTTTCCTATGAGATAGAATCTTTTGACTTTTTGAAAAAGGTTTTTTGCCTCTTAATCTCTTCCACACATCTTTTTGCCTCTTAACCATGTCCATTGATTTTGCCTCTTGAGAATCTTGAGCACAAGGATCAACCAAGATTTAATCTCCATCGTTGCTCATTTCTTTTTGCCTCTTAATCGTAACCGTCTGCTTTCCTTTATAAGGAGCCCTCTCCTTCTTATTTTCATATCTAGGTTTTCATATTGTTATGAAAGTTTGGAGAGCGATTTTGGAGAAGAGTTTGGAGCACTTGAGCTTGGATATTGAAGCTTCTCTTTTCTTCTCTTCTTCTCTCATGCCCCATGGCAATCCATTAGATTAATCTTTCATTTTCATATCAGATTAGATTCATATTTCCTTTCATAGATTAATATTGCACAAGCATTTTCTTTCATAGATTAATTTGCATTGTTATCATATAGAATAGATCTCATTTATATTTTCATGCATCTTTGAATCTCTTATTTTATGGTGTACTTGCATGGGCACAAACATAGGTCAAATCTGAGGGCCTCCATTACAAACCTTTGCACTCCATGAATAGAGAGCTATGAGTCGCTATTTGAGATCTCATTCTTGAGAGATCTTGGATGTAATGATTCATAGGAGTTTGAAAACATTTTAGAACACATGAAGGATCTCCCAAAATGAAGCATGCTAAAATCTTCATAAATATGATATTTTACAACAAATCTAAAGAATACTAGAACATGCTTAAGTGTTGATTTAGACCGGTCATCAAAAACTGGGATTAATTCAATAAGCCTACTTGAAAAATGATTAGAGAATCCTGGAACATGAGCACAATTTAAAGATCTATCAGACTTAATAAAACACAACCTCCTATGTTGGATCCTTTCCTGGTTACTCATTTGGTTTGAAACAAGATGAGAACCACTCATCTTATCTATCTTTACAAGATGTATACCAAAAAAATTTAACCTCTATGATTGATGAACTACAACTGATTTAGAACTTGAATGAAGAATCTATGATTAAAGATCATTGAGGAGTTACTGATTAGATATGCAAGATGATTAAATCATTATTATGTTGTCATTGATGTCAACTAGCTTAACAATACTTATCTTGTCAGTTACTATACTGATACATCTGAAGAAAGGTGAAAGAGATGAAGAACAAAAATATCTACATGAGGAAGATGTGTATGCCAAATGAGGATAAGGAATACACTGAGTAACTTCTCGATGAGTCTATGACTTGATGATAATGACTTTATTATGTTGCATTCATCTATGATGAATATAGCTGAAATACATAAAGAAGTGTTGTTGGTAAATGAAGCATTCCAGTATACACCGATGGAGTATAGTGTATACCAAGTGCAGTGTTAACCAAGCTTGTGTTCACTGGCACATTTCTTTCTTAACAGATAAGAACATAAAGGAATTAAATGATTAAGTTTAGCCGATAAATTGATGAGTTGGAAAGTGTATGAAATCGAGGTAACAGATAAGGTTTATTATGAAGATTGATGGCTAACATAATTCAAGGAAGATCTAATGGAGTAGATTGAAACATGTTACTGACACATCAACCAAAGAAGATTAGAGCGTAAAAATCAATGGATGAGATTAAGCGGCAAAAACAAATGGACAAAAAGAAAATGATTTACTCATCTATATAAGAGACATTGGTTTCATTGTTGAAACAACACTGGAAGAAGAAGATACTGCATAATTATCATGTGAACAAGTTTTCATGCATTCTGATCATATTGGTTAGTGAGAACTGAACTACAGAACAATTACCAAGCTACAAAGAGTAATTACTAACAGACAGTAAGTTGATATAGTATTGAATCTAAAGTGATATATTGATCAGAAAGATTTGAATGAGCTGAATATTGATTTGTAAACTGCAATTGAATTTTTTTTGAGGCAGATCATCTACTATTACATATTTAACCATTGTACATAGTCAAATCTCTTAACCAAGTGGACTAAGAAAGTCTTTTGATGTTTCATTCATAGAGTGAACATTGTTATCCTATCAACCTCAGAGTGACTACTAGTTGGATGATAACTTCTGGTCTAAAATCCTCTAACAAGGTCACACCTAACAGTGTGTTTGTAACCTTTAATAAGGTTGGGTCTTCACCGACCTCACTTTAGAAGAGTGAACATTTTTAGGTTGCTATTCCTAGGTGGTTTTTCCCTTCACAGGGTTTCCACATTAAATCTCTTGTGTTATGTGTTGATTTTGATATTTGTTTACTATCATACTTTTCATATTACATGTTAGATTTGATCAGTAACTACTATAAGTTTTAGATTGATTATCGGTAAAAGAACAGAAAGTGAAAGTATTTTATGTTTACCGAGTAGTAGAAGTTGAAGAATTTGTTTTGGATTATACATTTTTTTTGGGACACTAGATAATTGATTCACCCCCCTCTCAGTTATTCTAACAATTGGTATCAGAGCTGTGGGTTCTTAGAATAGAGTTTTAAGGACTCCAGCATAAAGATCTCAAGATGTATAAGAGGGAAGTGCCAAAGCTGAACAAACAGAACTTTGTAGTATGGCAAAGCCGGATGAAGTTGCACATATCTAGAATTGGGAATTTTGCACTAGAACTAATGTAAAATGGCTAAATTGAACCAACACTAGGTCCCCTAACACTTGATCAACTAAAAGACAAGCATGAACACAACATTACTATGATGGAACTTGTTGCTACCTGTATCGATGCTAAATTTGAAGACATTAAGGGATGCACTACTGCCAAAGCCATGTGGGATAAACTGACTCTAATATACAGTGGAGATTTGAATGTTAAAAGAGCCAGAACAGAAAGCCTAAGAGGTTGATTTAATGATATAAAGATGAAAGAAGGTGAGAATGTTGTGCAATACACAAATAGACTAAAAGAGGTAGTAAATGCTATTAGAGTATCAGATGAAATTATTGAGGATGAAACAATGATAAGCAAGATTCTCATAACTTTACTACTAGTTTATTCAATCAAAATCTCTGTAATTAATGAAACAAGAGCGACATCCAACCTTACTCTTGACACACTGATTGGTAAGCTTACAACCTTTGAATTGAATAACTTTGACAATAATGTTGTACCTTCTATTGAATCTGCTTTCATGACTTCTTTGAAGATTGGTAAATCTAGTAGCATGAATAGTAAGAATAATGATAGTGATAGTGGTACCAATGAAGAACTTGATGAGCTTGAAGCTCTTATGGCCAGAATATTACCCAAAGGTAAAGGAAGGTATAGAGGTAAGCTACCTTTGGCATGTTTTAATTGTAAAGAAGTTGGCCATATCACTGCTAGATGTTCAAATAAGAAAGATGATGATAGATCTAAAGATCAATTTGAAGGAAGCTATGGGAGAAGAGTTAACAAAGGCTACCGACATGACAACGAAGATAACCAAGATAACTATGATAAAGGAAAAAAGTTATGTTACATAGCCAAAGATATTGAATTTGAATCTGACACTGATGATGATGTAGAAGTAGTATTTGTTTCTATGAAAGATGACTTAGAGGAAGAAGAGAAACATGAAGAAACAACACTTATCTCTAAAGTAAGCATAAATGATACATGGATCATAGACAAGGGTTGTACACATCATATGATTGGTGATGTAGAGAAATTTGATCTACTTGATGAATACGAAGGAGGATCTGTTAGGATGGGAAATGATGCACCCTGTATGGTAACAGGTAAAGGTTCACTGATGATTAATGATAGAATAAAATGTGAAAATGCATACTGGGTAGATGGAATGAACTATAATTTGTTAAGTGTGGCACAACTAAATAATTCAGGCCACAGACTTGCTTTTGAGAGCAGAAATGTACAAATATATGATGATGGAGGAAGACTTGTTAGAACTAGTACACAATCCTGAGGTAATCTATTTTATCTTGATATTGATCAGTCTTCTTGTTTATTAATGAAGGATGAAGATGCATGGTTGTGACATAAAAGGTTATTCCATGTGAACTTTGATAACATGATCAAGATTAGTAAGAGGAAAAGAGTTAGAGAGTTGCCTAACTTGTCAAAATTGGATCATGCTGTGTCATGAATGTCAAAAAGGTAAGATGACTAAGCCTAGTTTTAAAAGAAAAGACTACTCAATAAAGAAGATACTTGAGTTGGTTCATACCGACCTATGTGGTCCTATGAGAACTCAAAGTTATTATGGTGATAGATACTTTTTTATTTTTGTTGATGACTATACTAGACTGATGACATTTATGTTCTTAAAAGAAAAGTCTAAAGCATTTAAGATGTTTAAGTGGTATAAGGCAAAGGAAGAAAAAGAGACTTGAAAATAATTAAAATGCTTAAGATCAGATAGAGGAGATGAATTTATCTCTAATGAATTTACTAATTTTTGTAATGAGCATGGTATCAAAAGAAAGGTCTCTGCACCGAGAACACCTCAGCAGAATGGGATTGTTGAAAGAAGGAACAGGTCAATAATTGACTATGCAAGAACACTAATGCTACAAAAGAATATTTCTTAGACATACTGGAGGGAAGCTATCAATACAGCTGTATATGTTCTTAATCATGTACAACTAAAGAAGGACACCAACTAGACACCCTATGAGCTATGGTTTGGACACAAACCTATTGTAAGTTATTTCAGAATTTTATGAAGAAAATGTTTTATTCTAAATGATGAGACAAATAGGAAATTTGATTCTAAAGGTGATGAGGGAATATTCTTAGGATATTATACTAAGAGTAAAGCATACAAATGTTTGAATAAGGTTACAAATAAGATAATTGAAAGTACTAATGTCTGTGTTGATGATTTTGATGACAAGAACATAGAACAAAGTACAAAAGAACCAGAAGACTATGGTAGATTCACTTACATTGAACATTCTTATTATCTACCAAAGTCGCAACCTGTAATAATTGGTCAGCAGGAAAATAACCCCAAGGAATAGGAAAGGGAAACCGATGAACAAGATGGACCTACTGAGAAAGCACATGAACCTGAACAGGATGAACAAGAAAGGAGAAACCAAGTACTGGCTATTTTTGTCAGAAGATATCATCCTGAGAAACAAATTATTGGAGACAAACAAGCTGGTATGTAGACAAGAAGCAAAGCAAGACATGATACATGTCTAGTTTGTGAATTTGAACCAAAAAATGTGAAAGTTGCATTAGAGAATGAAGAATGGGTTAGTACAATGAAAGAAGAAATAGAACATATAGAGAAGAATAAAACCTAGTCCTTAGTACCTCAACCTAAAGATAAGAATGTTATCAGTAGTAAGTGGATATTCAAGAACAAACTAAATGAAAATGGTGATGTGACAAGAAATAAAGCTAGATTGGTATGCAAGGGATATCCATAGGAAGAAGGCATTGACTATGATGAGACATTTGCACCTGTTGCTAGATTGGAAGGAGTTAGAATGCTACTTGCATATGTTGCACATAAGAAATTTAAAGTTTATCAAATGGATGTGAAGTCAAAATTTTTGAATGGTATACTTGAAGAAGAGGTCTAAATAGAACAGCTTGAAGGGTTCATTGATCCAAACAACAAAGACATGGTATGTAGATTACATAAAGCTTTATATGGTTTGAAGCAAGCACTGAGAGCCTAGTATGAAAGGCTACATACTTACTTGTTAAGTATTGGATTTGTTAGAACTAGTGAGAACAACAATTTGTACATGAAAGGTGATACTAATGACACTAATCTTATTGCTGAGATATTTGTTCATGATATTATTTTTGGAGGTCAAGATCATGTATGTAAATATTTTTCTAATGACATGAGGAATGAGTTTGACATGTCTATGTTTGAAGAAATTAAATTCTTTCTAGGACTACATTTGATTCAACAGAGTGATGGGATATTTATCTCACAGTCTAAATACATAAAGGAAGTCTTTAAGATAGTTGGCATGGAAGATGCTAAACCTATGGAAACATCGATGGCTACTGGATGTAAACTGACAGAGGAAGATCAAACTACAAAGGTAAATTAGACACTTTACCGATACATAATTGGTAAGCTAATGTATGTAGTTCACAGTAGACCAAATATAGAACATGATGTAGGAATTGTTGCTAGATTTTCTGCTAACCCTAGAGAATCACACATGATTGCTACTAAAAGAATCTTAAGATACCTGAAAAAGATAGAGGATTATGGATTATGGTATCCTAAGGAAGGAAAGTTTGAATTGAAGGTCTATACCGATGCTGATTGGGCTGGAAATGTGGATGATAGAAAAAACACCACCAGAGGAGCATTCTTCTTTGGTGAAAGACTTGTAACCTAGACAAGCAAAAAGAAGGCTTGTATTTGTTAGTCTATAGCTAAAGCAGAGTATGTTGCTACTGCTACTAATTGCTCAAACATTGCATATATCAAGCAAGTGTTGGAAGGAATGAATGAGGTAATCACTGACCCGATGATTATATAATATGAAAACACAAGTGCCATTAATATTTCAAAAAATCTAGTGATGCACTCTAAGACAAAGCATATATCAATTAAGTATCACTACTTAAGAGAAAAAGTGCAAGAGAAGCAAGTAAAGTTAGAATTTGTTACATCTAAAGAATAATTTGCAGATATCTTTACAAAAGCTCTACTGAAGGACACATTTGAATACTTGAGGACTAGACTTGGGGTCCGTCCCTTGTCTATCGGTCACTAATGTGATTTGGATATTGCATCAGCTTAAACTTATCAGAAGATCACACATGTTGATGCAACATAGTTCACACTTTGGATAATGTTCAATGTTGTGATTAAGTTTGAAGAACTGAAATAGATTAGTATATCATTATACAAAGATACAAAGACTGTATTGGACAACAAAGAGTTACTTAGCTACTACAAAGATGATTATATATTTGTTTCTTTGGAATTGTTGTCAAAGGGAGAGATAAATAATATGAAGGAAAATTTAAACATGCACCGATGAGAACTATCTAAGGGAGAGATAATCTGAAAGAAATAGAACATTGAAGATCAGTTATAGAGAAGAGAAACAAAACTTGTTAGCTGAAAAGATCATATCTACAAAATGACAAAGCTGTATTTTATAATGTTGTTTAGTAACGTAGTGATTAAACATATTAAGCTAGGGAGAGCTTGTACAACATTTTCTCATAGAGTTGTAGAATACATGTTTGGTATGTGTATGGTACACTTCATATTACTTGAGTTGCCATCAATGCCGAAGGGAGAGATTGATGAACTACAACTGATTTAGAACCTGAATGAAGAATATGTGATTAAAGATCACTAAGGAGTTGTTGATTAGATATGAAAGATGATTAAATCAGTATTATGTTGTCATTGATGTCAACTAGCTTGACAGTACTTATCTTATAAGTTACTATACCGATACATCTAGAGAAAGGAGAAAGAGATGTAGAACATAAATATCTACATGAGGAAGATGTGTATGTCAGATGAGGGTAAGGAATACACTAAGTAACTTTTTGATGAGTCTACGATTTGATGATAAAGAATTTATTATGTTGCATTCATCTATGATGAAGAATAGAGCTAAAAGACACAAAGTAGTGTTGTCGGTAAATAAAGCATTCTAGTATACACCAACGGAGTGTAGTGTATACCGACTGCAGTGTTAATCGAGCTTGTGTTCACCGATGCATTTCTTTGTTAACTAAGAAGAATAGAAAGGAATTAAATGATTAATTTTAGCTGATAAATTGATGAATTGGAAAGTGTCTGAAATCAAGGTAACAGATAAGGTTTGTTATGAAGATCGATGACTAACATAATTCAAGGAAGATCTAATGGAGCATATTGAAATGTGTTACTGACACATCAACCAAAGAATGTTAGAGTGGCAAAATCAATGGATGAGATTAAGTAGCAAAATCTGATGGACAAAAAGAAAATGATTTACTAGTCTATATAAGAGACATTGGTTTCATTGTTGAAACAATGCCGAAAGAAGAAGATACTGCAAAATTATTGCATGAACAATTTTTCATGCATTCTGATCATACTAGTTAGTGAGAACCGAACCACAGAACAATTACTGAGCTATAGAGAGTAATTACTGATGGACAGTAAGTTGATATAGTATTGAATTTGAAGTGATATATTGATTAGAAAGATTTGAATAAGATGAATATTGATTTGTAAACTATAATTGAAGTTGTTTCAAGGAAGATCATCTACTGTTACATATTTAACCATTGTACACAGTCAAATCTCTTAACTGAGTGGACTAAGAAAGACTTTTGATGTTTCATTCATACAGTGAACATTGTTATCCTATCAACCCAGAGTGATTGTTGGTTGGACGATAACTTCTGGTCTAAAATCCTCTAACAAGGTCACACCTAACAGTGTGTTTGTAACCTTTAACAGGGTTGGGTCTTCACCGACCTCACTTCAGAAGAGTGAAAAATTTTGGGTTGCCGGTCCCAGGTGGTTTTTCCCTTCACAGGGTTTCCATGTTAAATCTCTTGTGTTATGTGTTGATTGTGATATTTGTTTTCTATCATACTTTGCATATTACATGTTAGATTTGATTGGTAACTACTATAAGTTTTAGATTGATTATTGGTAAAAGAACAGAAAGTGAAAGTATTTTATGTTTACCGAGTAGCAGAAGTTGAAAAATTTGTTTTAGATTATACATTTTGTTTGGGACACTGGATAACTGATTCACCCCTCTCTCAGTTATTCTAACATAACATTTCAATGTTTCTTGTTATTAACAAGATTTTCAACATGAAAATATGAAACTGCCCAATATAACTCTTCCCTTCTTACTAGTACTGAAACACTTAATAGGGAACAAAAAACTTTACAGCTAATCTTATGAAAAGATACATAAAGATCAAGAAATACCTGGAAGTGTTGTGGTTGAAAATCAACTTGCTGACTAGAAAAACTGATAGATCTGAAGCTTGCCTCACTGAAATCTTTGTGGAGTCACCACCTCCTTGAAGAGGACAAATATGCTTATCAGTGAAAACTCCTTCTGTATCCTAATCCTTAAAAAAAAAATTCACCATAATCTTAAAAACTATTTATTGGAACTTTTAAATACATCATTTCATACACTGATCAAACAAAGAACTCAGAGTTGCCACTCACAACTTGGTGAGATGATATAATTTAAAAAAAAAAACATTTGACTCTATAATTTTAATAGTAACTAGTGGATTTGATAAATAAGAATGCGAAGAGTCTATCTCTACTTGTACCTATGTTATTTATGAAAAATTTATGTCACCAGAGAAATCAAACTAGATTTAGCATGACTATTGCATCTCTATTCCTGAGCAGAGTCACCATTTTGTTATCTCTTGGTTTAGAAATATTTTAACTACCTTTATTATTGCAAAGATATCTCTATGGGGTAGCTTGCTTCCCATAATCAGTACATGCATACAAGAACAAGGACCGTAAAACAAATCACTAGGATTTCTACACTTTGAACTCTATAGAATTCATGTGGGTGCACCTAGGATTAGGATCACTTAATTTCACCTTTTCACTAATCCTCACAAATCAGATATGTGCCCATAATACTTCATGTTATTTGTGACATAAAGGGATAGGATGTGAAGCTAAGCACACTATCATGTTACTCACAAATAAAGAAGGGGCTATTTCTATTAAGTCCACAACTACAGACTTAAATATTTAAAATTTAATTTGTTTGTCTTGGGGCAGAACTGTTAGACAAGAAAGAACATCTATTTTGACAAAATTCTTGTGATCAATCCCTTATCCATTGGGAATATTCAAAAAAAATTCCTTACTATATTGTTGATTCTTATCATTCACCTTGTAAATGAAAATCAAATGAGAATCTCACTACTTACAAATATCCTTCTTAATACCCTGCTATTCTGTTAGGTTATATTAAGCATTTACTTAACTTTTCAAGTTAACAACAAAATATATCAAAACATATAGACTATGTCTATAGCTACTAATCTTGAAGTCATCAAATCACAAGATAATAGGAAATAACAAACCATCAAACAAGAGATAAGATTCTGAGCTATTATGGAAATCCTAATACTAGTTGCCAAACTGATACAGGAGTGAGTTATTGAGCATAGAATATTCCAAAAAATAGAAAAGAAAAATATAGATTCATTAAAATATTTGTAAAATGGAGAGGTTGCAGAGCTCTTCTAACAATCCTTGGATGCAAGCCTATAGAACTGAGTCTATCTTTGATCTCTTGCAAATGATTCTTCATCTCAACCCTGGAAAGAACTCTTGGGAACAAGTCTGAAGATATTTACAGAGAATTAAAAACCCTTCTAAATGATCTTGGGAATCCTTATATAGGATTGCAACAACCTTGGGATCATTTAGGGTAAAATTAGGGCAACATTCTCACTTCCACAACATGAAAACATGAAACAATTTATTACCGAAGTGACAAGGAAGAAACACTAAGTTAATCAAGAAATATCAGAGACAAATCTAATATCTTTTACATTATGGAAACCCTAGCAGTCAAACTACAAATTATGGCATGATTCTCTTTATCCCTATGGAAAGAAACATCACAACAAATATCTCAGCTACCTCTACATACTAGGAAAGTGAATTCTTTGACAACATGGTCCAAACATTAATGTTGCATCAGGAAAGCTTCTTGCAAAATATCAGATTTAGGTTGGCAAGCAAATCTGATCATATTCAACCCAGCCACCACAGAGTCAACTTAATTTCCCAACTAAAATTGTTTCCTTATAGACCAAGAAGAAATCAAATTTGATCATTTTTTCCTCTAGCATGCCAACACTTGTATTTTCTACAAACCCTAGCTCAAAAAATTCAAATGTGGATTGCCAATGGTTAATTTATCAAGTTTAAAACATGTTCGTCGATCTTGTTCCTGTTAGAAAGTAAAGTCAACCAAGATAACTGAGAGGGGGGGGGGGGGTGAATCAGTTATCAAATAATTATAAATTTTATCATCTTCAACAACATTAAACCATACAAGCAATATAGTTACCAACCATAGAAAGATATTCATACACAATAACATAATGACACAAGATATGTTGACTAGGGAACCTCTTGATCAAAGAGTAAACCCCAGTGAGAATGATGCCCACAAAAGATGCACTAATATGAATATTCCTTATGAGAGGATAGACTCTATTAGCAGTCTTATGAAATATATTTAGTACATATGAATCCCTGTTAGGAGATTTTGAATCCCTGTTAAAAGATTCTAACCCTATTAAGAGTTATGGAAGACAAAAGGACCCACTGCCCAAACAGCTTCTGGGTAAGATCATTGAACACACTGTCCAAATAATCTTTGCATTACTCAATAGAATAATATGTTACCTCTTCTCTGACTATGCCAAACCACACACACTATTACATTAGATCTCAATTTTAGATCTCTATACTTCACATGTCTTCCTTCACACATTCGCTTTCATACTTAGCTCTTTTATTCACTTCATGCATACATCATCACAACTACTGCTACTATATCATAATTACACACTTTCAAAATACAACCACATGATACTATATAAAAATTACCTCACAAAAAGGAAATACATTCCTTCCTTTATACCACACTCAAATAATTACAAATGAGTCAGCATACAATTAAAAAATAAAAGTTTCCACACGCTACACCAAAATTACATAAAACTGTCAGCTTCCAAATACAATAAATCTTCACTCGTGTGACCTCAAAGTCTATGCTATCATCCACATCACTATCAATGTGTCTTCAAATTCTCTTTAACTACAAAAAACTAGATTCCATCCCGATTAGGAGATATCATTCGATTTCCACAAACTGCTACTCAGGAACACTACCTGAACACTACTTCCACCAAAACGATCATAACTTCCATGAATCAATGAATTACTATCTGCACTCTTAACCATATACATATGAGATATCAAAGAGTATATCATCAACGTCTCATAGCTCCAACTACAATAACCCACATGCGCTAATCCAAACTCCATCTGCTTCTCTGCAAGTCTTCAGTAAATCAATGTATTGACATCAATGAAAATCATAGTCATGAATGTAATAATGACTACTATAGAATGGCTGCCAAACACTTTAGCATTCATTCCTAACAATCTCCCCCATTGACATTTATGGTAACATAGATGAAAAAAAACCAATGTTCCAAATATCTAATACTGCAACATTGCTTCTTCAAATCCTCTTCATCAATGAAATCTTGCTTCGTTATCCTATTTTGTTCTCTCCAATAGATGTCTCATATTGTTTTTCATGTATAATTCTCCCCCATTGACATCAATGAAATAAATTCCATCACTAAGTCAACAACAACTCAATGTTAAAAGACACTTTTCAGAAAATATATTTACTAGAGTCCTCATGACTTTGCTCAAATACACATACTCCCCCATAGAGGAAGTACCAACATCTAGTCTAGAAGAAAGATAGGGCTCAAATACCACTAGATAGATGCAACCAACTACATCACTTCCCAAAAGTAGGTTGGGGCATAACCCCAAGCATACCTCTAAGATACTCAAATGTATCCTTAGGCAAAGGCTTTGTGAATATATCTGCTATCTGCTCCTTTTTACTTATGTACTCAAGTTTGTCTTCTTTTTCAACAACTTTCTCTCTTACAACATGATACTTAATCTCTATATGCTTTGTCTTAGAATGTAATATAGGATTCTTAGACATACTAACTATACTAGTGTTATCACAATGTATAACAATAGGTTCAACAAATTTTATTCCAATATCTTTCAGCATCTACTTCATCCAAATTATCTGGTTACAATTGTTTGCTGCTACTACATATTCTACTTCTGGTGTGCTTTGTGAGATACAATTCTACTTCTTACTTAGCCAAGAAACTAATCTTCCTCCAATGAAAAATGCTCCACCACTGGTGCTTTTCTTATCATCAACACTGCCTCCCCAATCAGCATCTGTATATGCACATAGGGTAAAATCATCATATTTTTCATACCATAATCTATAGTCCATTGTGCCTCTTAAATATCTCAGTATCCTCTTTACTACTGCATAATGTGATTCTCTAGGTTCAGCTTGAAGTCTTGCTACAATTCCAACTGAATGTGTTATATCATGTCTTGTATGAGTCAAATATTGCAATCCTCTAATCATAGATCCGTATTTCTTTTGTTCTACTACAGGAGTCTCATCTGTGCTAGATAACTTATGTCTGGTCACCATAGGTGTTCCAACTAGTTTACAATCCTCCATTCAAAATATTTTCAACAAGTCATTCAAGTACTTTGTTTGACTTACAAAGATACCATCATTATTTTGTGTTATCTGTAATCCCAAAAAGTATTTCATTTTACCAATCATACTCATTTCAAATTCAATCTTCATTTCATCAACAAATTTGTCACTAGCTTGATCTTCTCCTCCAAAGATAATGTCATTAACAAAAATAACTATAACTAACAAACCATTTTCAAATTTTTTTGTGTACAGATTGCTATTAGCTGTACCTTTTATAAATCCCAACTTTAACAAATACTTATCCAGTCTTGCATACCAAGTTCTAGGTGCTTGTTTAAGTCCATATAAAGCTTTCTTTAATTTACATACCATGTCTCCTTCTTGAGTTAATTGAAAACCTTCAGGCTGCTTAATGTAGACTTCTTCTTCCAATTCTCCATTCAGAAATGCTGAATTCACATCCATTTGATACACTTTGAATTTCTTGTATGCTACATATGCCAAAAAAATTCTTACTGCTTCAATTCTTACAATAGGTGCAAAGGTTTCTTCATAGTCAATTCCTTCTTTCTATGAGTATCCTTTACATACCAATCTTTCTTTGTTCCTTACCACTTCTCCTTGTTCATTCATCTTTTTCTGAATACCCATTTTGTTCCTATAACATTCTTATCTTTAGGTCTAAGGACCAATTCTCATGTCTTGTTCTTTTCAATCTGATCCAATTCTTATTTCATGGCTTTAATCCAATGTTTATCTTCACAAGCTTCACTAGTAGATTTAGGTTCAATTTGAGAAATCAAACATAGTTTTTCTTGTACCTTATTTCTTGTCAAAACTCCTCTGTCCATGCTTCCAGTAATATGCTCATTAGGATTATTCCTTAATAGATTCCTATTAGGTGTCACTGTCTCAGTACTTGTTTCTATTATAGGTTCTTCAATGGTTTCTTCACTATGGCTTTCATTCAAAAAATCACTGTCAGTTTCATAAAATAATTCAGTAGTGTCTAGATTAGGTCTAAGCTAAGTTCCTTCATCTGATACATAATCAAGCATTCTTTCCTAAATTTTAAACTTTCCATCAACTTTAACATTTGCACTTTCAATAATAGTCTTAGTTCTTTTATTGTAATATTTATATGCTCTTCTTTTCAAATAATATCCAAGAAATATACCTTCATCACTTCTAGGATCAAACTTTCCAATATCATCATCTCTCTTTATATAACATTTGCTTCCAAAAATTTTAAAATACTTAACTAAGGGTGCATGTCCAAACCATAATTCATAAGGTGTCTTGTCTATGTCTACTCTGATTTGTACTTTGTTCATTATGTACACTACTGTGTTCACTACTTCTCTCTAGAATATCTTCACCAAATCATTTTCAAACAACATAGCTCTTGCTGCTTCAGTCATTGATCCATTTCTTCTTTCTGCAATGCCATTTTGTTCTAGTGTTCTAGGGGGCTAAATACTCTCTCTTAATGCCATTTTCTTCACAAAAGGTGTTAAATTCTTTAGAAGTAAATTTTCCACCTCTATCAGATCTCAAACATTTAATCTTCATTCCAAATTCATTCTCAACTTTATTCTTAACAATCTTAAACTTATCAAATGCTTCAAATTTTTCTTTAAGAAATGCAATCCACATCATTCTTGTAAAATCATCAACAAGAATCATAAAATACCTTTCTCCATAGAATCCTCTAGTCCTGGTAGGACCGCTCAAATCTGTATGAACAATCTCTAGCTTCTCTGTAGATGTAAACTTCTTACTGGAAAAAGAACTTCTCTTCTATTTAGCCATTACACATTCTTTGCAAATCATGTTAGTAGGCTTCATAATTTTAGGCAAATCTCTTACTACAGGTGTAGTACTTACTTTCACAATGTTATCAAAGTTTATATGAAAAAACCTTCTATGCCATAACCAACTATCATCAATCTTAGTAATCAAACATGTCATCTCAGGAGGATTCAACTCAAATACATTACCTTTGGTTCTATATCCAGTTCCAATCAGATTTCCATCTTTATCCTTTATCACACAAGTTTTCTCAGTAAACCAAACTTGATTTCCCTTATCAACTAACTGTCCAAAACTCAAAAGATTATGTTTCAATCCATCCACAAAATAAACATCATCAGTATTAGTCTTTCCATCAAGAGTAATAGATCCTATACCTTTAATCAAACAAGGTGCATTGTTTCCAACTCTAACAACTCCTCCATCATATTCATTAAAATTTATGAAATTTTTCATGTCTCCAGTCATATGATGTGAACAACCACTATCTATAATCCAATCAGCTTTCTTTTCAACTTGAGAAACTAAGGCTTTTTCTTCCTTAACATCAGTTTCAGGATTTTCTTCTTTAATTGCTACAAATCCTATGCCATCATTATTCTCAGTATCACTTTCACTTAAAGTTATTTCTATACTAGCTTTAGGATCTTCATAATTAGCATAATAACATTCCTTAGATCTTCTAGGTTTGAAATTGTTTCTATATTTTTTAACTCTCTTAGGACATTTAGATACAAAATGATCATATTCTTGACAAGTCCAACATTTAAATATTTTCTTACCATCTAGTTCTCTTTTCACAAGCAAGGCAATACCTTCTTCAATCTTCTTGTCTTCTTCATTTCTAGATATGTTTCTGCCAACATAATCTCCACTCACACTGATGCTTCTTGACAAAGTAGGGAAAACACTAAGAGCACTGAATGCTATCTCCATTCTAGGTAAGTCTCTTGATAATCTCAAGTTCATTTATGCTACTTCCAATCTTCCAAGAAGAGTCTCTCTTGTAAATTTTGTTGTTGAAGGTATGACTTGTTCAATCATCTGTGTTGTCTGCTTAAATACATGAGTCAATGTCCTCATAATTTTCCATATCACTTCATTCTTTGTCTTTGTTCCTCCACAAGATTTTATACCTGTAATAATTTCTGACACTCTACCAATATAACTTCTAATAGATTCATCTTCCAACATTCTTATATCTTCAAATGTACATATCCAATTATGTAATCTAACTCTTTTTGCATGTTCATCACCTTCAAAAGTAGAGTGTAAAGCATTCCAAATTTCATGAGATTTTTTCAAATATTTTACTTGACTGTACTCATTCTCCAGAAGTGTTGTCAAAAGTGCTTCTGTTGCAATTATGTTACACATGAATAGATCTGTTTCTTCCATAGTACATGTTTCAAGATTATCATCGTAAATGATAGTCTTATTGTTCTTTGTAATCAACTAATAAACTGGTCCTAAACATAATAGATGTGTCTTCATCTTTTCTTTCCAGAAGTCAAAATTTACTCCATCAAACTTAGGACTTTCTTTCCTAAAATTTTCCATGGATCTCCTTAAGCTGTTAAACTTCTTCTTCAAGGACTTGCTTTGATACCAATTGTTAGAAAGTAAAGTCCACCAAGATAACTGAGAAGGGGGGGGGGGGGGTGAATCAGTTATCAAATAATTATAAATTTTATCATCTTCAACAAAATTAAACCATATAAGCAATATAATTACCAACCATAGAAAGATATTCATACACAATAACACAATGACACAAGATATGGTAAGTAAGGAACCTCTTGATCAAAGAGTAAACCCCGGTGGGAATGATGCCCAAAAAAGATGCACTAATATGAATATTCCTTGTGAAAGGATAGACTTTGTTAGGAGTCTTATGAAATACATTCAGTACATATGAATCTCTATTAGGAGATTTTGAATACCCGTTAAAAGATTCTAACCCTGTTAAGAGTTATGGAAGACAGAAGGACCCACTGACCAAACAGCTTCAGGGTAAGATCACTGAACACAC
Organism: Chamaecyparis obtusa; assembly: GCA_027943335.1. Taxonomy (NCBI): domain Eukaryota; kingdom Viridiplantae; phylum Streptophyta; class Pinopsida; order Cupressales; family Cupressaceae; genus Chamaecyparis; species Chamaecyparis obtusa. The sequence continues at coordinate 74,173 of BSBK01010394.1, forward strand.
TATCCAAATAGTCTTTTCATTACTCAATATAATAATATGTTACCTCTTCTCTGACTATGCCAAACCACACTCACTATTACATCAAATCTCAATTTTAGATCTCTGTACGTCACATGTCTTCCTTCACAAATTCACTTTCATACCAATCTTGCTTTGTTTCTTACTACTTCTCCTTGTTCATTCATCTTGTTTCTGAATACCTATTTTATTCCAATAGCATTCTTGTTTTTAGGTCTAGGGACGAATTCCCATGTCTTGTTCTTTTCAATCTGATCTAGTTCTTCTTTCATAGCATTAGTCCAACTTTAATCTTCACAAGCTTCATTATTAGTCTTAGGTTCAATTTGAGAAATCAAACATAACTATTCTTGTGCCTTATTCCGAGTCAAAACTCCTCTTTTGATGCTCCAAATAATCTGTTCAAAAGGATGATTCTTTAAAAAGCTCTTTCTAGGTGTCACTGTCTTAAATCTCTCTTCAGATGTAGGTTCTTCAATAACTTCACTGTGGCTTTCATTCAACAAATCATTGTTAGTTTCATAAAACAATTCAGTAGTTCCAGTATTAGGTTTAGGATGAGCTTCTTCATCAAATTCATAATCAAGCATTCTTTCCTAAATTTTGAACTTTTCATCAACTTTAACATTTGTGCTCTAAATAATAGTCTTAGTTCTTTTATTAAAACATCTATATGCTTTTCTTTTCAAAGAATATCCAATAAATATACCTTCATCACTTCTAGGATCAAACTTTCCAATATCATCATCTCTCTTTATATAAAATTTGCTTCCAAAAACTCTAAAATACTTAACTGAGGGTTCATGTCCAAACTAGAATTCATAAGGTGTCTTGTATGTGTCTACTCTGATTTGTACTCTATTCATTGTATGTACTGTTGTGTTCACTTCTTATCTCTAGAATATCTTTGCCAAATTATTTTCAAACAACATAGCTCTTGCTACTTCAGTCACTGATCTGTTCCCTCTTTCTACAATGCCATTTTTGTTCAATTGTTCTAGGGGCTGAATACTGTCTTTTAATGCCATTTTCTTCACAAAACTTGTTAAACTATCTAGAAATAAATTCTCCACCTTTATCAGATCTTAAACATTTAATCTTCATTCTAGATTCATTCTCAACTTTATTCTTAACAATCTTAAACTTATCAAATGCTTCAGATTTTTCTTTAAGAAATGCAATCCACATCATTCTTGTAAAATCATCAACAAGAATCATAAAATACCTTTCTCCATAGAATCCTCTAGTCCTATTAGGACCACTCAAATCTGTATGAACAATCTCCAACTTCTTTGTAGATGTAAACTTTTTACTAGGAAAAGAACTTCTCTTTTGTTTAGCCATTACACATTCTTTGCAAATCATGTTAGTAGGCTTCATAATTCTGGGTAAATCTCTTACTGCAAGTGTAGTACTTACTTTGACAATGTTATTAAAGTTTATATGACAAAACCTTCTATGCCATAACCAATTGTCATCAATATTTATAATCAAACATGTCATCTCAATAGGATTCAACTGAAATACATTACCTCTGGTTCTAGATCCAGTTCCAATGAGATTTCCATCTTTATCCTTTATCACATAAGTTTTCTCAGTAAACCAAACTTGATATCCTTTATCAACTAACTGTCCAACACTCAAAATATTATGTTTCAATCCATCCACAAAATAAACATCATCAGCATTAGTCTTTCCATCAAGAGTAATAGATCCTATACCTTTAATCAAACAAGGTGCATTATTTCCAACTCCAACAACTCCTCCATCTTATTCATTCAACTTTATGAACTTTTTCATGTCTCCAGTCATGATGTGAGAAACCACTATCTATAATCCAATCAGCTTTCTTTTCAACTTGAGAAACTAAGGCTTTTTCTTCCCTAATACCATATTCAAGATTTTCTACTTTAAATGCTACAAATCCTATGTCATCATTATTTTCAGTATCACATTCACTTAAAGTTCTTTCTATACTAGCTTCAAGATCTTCATCATTAGCATAATGACATTCCTTAGATATTCTAGGTTTGAAATTGCTTTTGTACTTTTAACTCTTTTAGGACATTTAGATGTAAAATGACCATATTCTTGACAAGTCCAACATTTAAAAATTTTCTTACCATCTGGTTCTCTTTTCACAAGCAAGGCAATACCTTCTTCAATCTTCTTGTCTTCTTCATTTCTAGATCTATTGCTACCAGCATAATCTCCACTCACACTAATGCTTCTTGAAAAAGTAGGGTGAACACTAAGAGCATTGAATGCTCTCCATTCTAGGTAAGTCTCTTGATAATCTCAAGTTCATTTTTGATGCTTCCAATCTTCCAAGAAGTGTCTCTCTTGTAAATTTTTCTGTACAAGGTATCACTTCTTCAATCATCTAAGTTGTCTACTTAAATACAGGAGTCAATGTCCTCAGAATTTTCCATATCACTTAATTCTCTGTCTTTGTTCCTCCATAAGATTTTATACCTAAAATGATCCCTGACATTCTACCAATATAACTTCTAACAGATTCATCTTCCAACATTCTTATATCATCAAATGTAGATATCCAATTATGTAATCTAACTCTTTTTGCATGTTCATCACCTTCAAAAGTAGAGTGTAAAGCATTCCAAATTTCATGAGATTTTTTCAAATATTTTACCTGATTGTACTCATTCTCCAAAAGTATTGTCAAAAGTGCTTCTGTTTCAAGTATGTTACACATGAATAGATCTCTTTCTTTCGTAGTACATGTTTCAAGATTGTCCTCTTAAATGATAGTCTTATTGTTCTTTGTAATCAACCAATAACCTGGTCCTAAACATAATAGGTGTGTCTTCATCTTTTCTTTCTAGCTGTCAAAATTTACTCCATCAAACTTAGGGCTTTCTTTCCTAAAATTTTCCATGGATCTCCTTAAGATGTTAAAATTCTTCTTCAAGGACCTATTGCTCTGATACCAATTGTTAGAAAGTAAAGTCCACCAAGATAACTGATAGGGGGGGTGAATCAGTTATTAGATAATTATAAATTTTATCATCTTCAACAACATTAAACCATATAAGCAATATAATTACCAACCTTAGAAAGATATTCATACACAATAACACAATGACACAAGATATGTTGACTAGGGAACCTCTTGATCAAAGAGTAAACCCTAGCAGGAATGATGCCCACAAAAGATGCACTAATATGAATATTGCTTGTGAGAGGATGGATTCTATTAGGAGTCTTATGAAATACATTCAATACATATGAATCTTTGTTAGGAGATTTTGAATCCCTATTAAAAGATTCTAACCCTGTTAAGAGTTATGGAAGATAGAAGGACCCACTGCCCAAACAGCTTCAAGGTAAGATCACTGAACATAATGTCTAAATAATCTTTTCATTACTCAATAGAATAATATGTTACCTCTTCTTTGACTATGCCAAACCACACTCACTATTACATCAGATCTCAATTTTAGATCTTTGTACTTCGCATGTCTTCCTTCACACATTCACTTTCATACTGTGTTCTTTTCTTCACTTCATGCATACAACATTACAACTGCTACTACTATATCATAATTACACAATTTCACATTACAACCACATGATACTACATAAAAATTACCTCAAAATAAGGAAATAAATTCCTTCCTTTATACCACACTCAAATAATTACAAATGAGTCGGCATACAATTATAAAATAAAATTTTCCACACGCTACACCAAAATTACATAAAACTATCAACTTCCAAACACAATAAATCTTCACTCGTGTGACCTCAAAGTCTACGCTATCATCCACATCACTATTAGTGTGTCTTCAACTTCCCTTTAACTACCAAAAAATAGATTCCATCCTGATTAGGAGATATCATCCAATTTCCACAAACCGCTACTTAGGAACACTGCCTGAACACTACTTCCACCAAAATGATCATAACTTCCATGAATCAATGAGTTACTATCTACACTCTTAACCATAGACATATGACATATCAAAAAGTATATCCTCAATGTTGCATAGCTCCAACTACAATAATCCACGTGCACTAATCCAAACTCTGTTTGCTTCTCTACAAGTCTTCGATAAATCACTATGTTGACATCAATGACAATCATAGTCATGAATGCAACAACAAATACTACAGAATGGTTGCCAAACACTTTAGTATTCATTCCTAATAGTTCCTTTCTAGCACATCAAACAATCATTATAAATCATTATAACAGTCAACTGAGCTTTGAGAAGTTTGGCCACATCATCATATCTTGGTATCTAATTGGGAACAAGAACATTAGCATGACTAGGCAGTGGATCCACTTTATTTTTACCATGACAGGCACCTTAACCACACTCGATATGGGGAACTGGCAACTGAAGGATTTCTCCAAGTCATGAAATAATTTTCTAAACTAGGGTTTGTTCTAGAGATTATGTGAACAAAGGCATTCACATGATCACTTAATATATCCTTAACCTGAGGTTCCATTGGGAGAATAAGTGACAACCGCTCGATTAACTTTCATCAACATCCTAGATTTAGTCTCCAAGCCCTAAAACCTTAACTTACACTCAATCTAGTGATTCAAAAACCAAAGCATTCTCCAAGTCACTGAAAAATTTAACTAACCCATGATTGGTTTAGAGATCATGTGACTAAAGAATTCTCTAGATCACCAAGTCTTTTCTTAACCCTAAGTTACATCTGGAGAATCGGCTCCAACCACATGATCTATTATGCATCAACAATCCATGTTATATCTCTGAGCCTTTAAAAACTTGACCGAATCTCTAGAAAATACATGACTAAAGGTAAACATAAAAATGCACAGAGTCACTGAATGTTAGGGACCTAGCCACCAAGATTGAGAGATTATGAGAATACATAGTCATTGGATTGCCCAATAAAAAGGCTAACCACCCAAGAACTTAGAGATTCAGTGAATAGAATAAAGCATGTGTGGGAAAAAGGATTTAAGAGGCCAGGAAAAAGGTAATGGAGAAATAGATTTGGCTAGGGTTTTTGGCCTTAGGAAAGTTTATGAAACCCTTGGACATGGATAAAACCCTATTTATCAGACCTTAAAACATCCATATCTCTCTGGTTTTAACATTTGAGCACATGCGATCTTAAATGGGGCTTGGTCACATCTTGATCAATTCATGGCTAAGGGTGCAAGCCATAAAACCTTAGACTTCTTCTTCATAGACCAAAACAAGATGCAGTAGGACATGGAAACTTTCTTAGGGTTTGCATAGGAATAGGCCATTTTCTTTAGATTTTGTATTTTACAAGAAAATAGGCTAACACACCTCCTATTTATTAGTTTCTAACTCATTTATCTCTTACAGTTTCCTCTTTTGAACTCTTACACTCTCCTAGTTAACTACTCATCCAATTTGCATGTTTCCAAATGACATTTCACGCATTTTAACATATTCCTTAAGTGTACTTCACATTAATTTAGTCATTTTCCCTCTCGAACCCCAATTTTATTTGTGCATTATAAATGCACTCCAAATCTGTCATAATTCATGACATTTTCCCTAGTATATCTCAAATTACCAATTCGAAGAATTAGCTTTGATATTCTATAAATTGGGCTTACTTTCTCTTCATTTGCTAACCATCATATTTTGATTCCTCTCACCATTATGATCCTTTTGTTTCCATGAATAGGTGCAATTGGTCATCAAAGTTATGTCAACATGATTTAGAGAGAATGAAGGGAATTTGTTGTTGATTTGTTTTCAATCTTTTATGCATTTGTCTTTCATTGCTCTAATGTTAGGATATGATTTTTTTTGTATACATTTATGATTTGATGGTTGCCTTGCATGCATTTTTTGCCTCATTTTCCCATCTTACAGGAATAGTAGAATTCATGACAAGGAAATATGAGAAGGTTGTTTTTCTTGAAGTAGTTATTTGGGGTTTCATCTTGGTATGAAAATATCTGGGTTTTAAAATCAAACAAAATTATGTATATTTGTGGACCTTGATCATCATTAAAGATATTACTAGAATTTAATATTATTGTATATAGGATTGACAATATATGATTTCAAGCTTTGTACATTTTTTCATTTTGATAATTCTATCAACCATTAATCATGCATTTTTATAAACCTATTGAGTAAAAATTAAAATTAACATTTCCTACAATAAACCCAAGTCCCAAATTCTTAACTATTTTTCACCTAATTTTAAGAGAGACTAGCACAAAATAAATTCATGGAAATTATTTTTATTTATAGAAAGCATAATCAATGTCAATTTTTCATAAACATTTAATGAGCATCTGAGCATTCTGGGAAAGGATTTATGTTTTTCAGGGTGTACATAGAAATCTTTCTTATTTTTGTCTAGTGAAAATGTGATTTTTATTTATCACATTTATTATAAAAATAATTTCTTCTAGTAACCATTCAATCCTTTTGAGATGTTTAGGTTTTATTCTAATGAGTTTTCATAATGTAACAAGCATCTGACAATATTGGGAAATTTTTTGCTATTTTAGTAGATTGGAAAACTATTATCTCTAATTGCAATAGTAAGTAAATAATTGTTTTTTTGTAGACTTTTGTTAGAGTTCACACTATTATTTAATTAATTAAGTGACTCTTTTAGAGACTTCTAGTTAACAATTAGTTTTGGGTTGTTAGAGTCTAATTTTTCTCACTCGTTGATTGAGATTAAATCACAACTATTGGTTTCCAATGAGATTATTATAAAAGAGTTCATTGGGAATTTGGAGAAGACACACTTGAGAAGAATTTACAGTGAAAGAAAATGAATTTTTTTGAGTTAGAAAATATATTTACAATCATAACAAGGGCATAGTGATAGTGTTGGAGACAACAATAGTGGAATCTCAATAGGAGGAATTTGGAGAAGAATTTCTAGAGGACAATATTATGGAGCTCTGCTAGTAAGAGGAAAGAATTTTATGTATGTCTTAATTTGCTAAATTTTAATATAAATTCCTCATCTATTGTAATAGTTTTCATTTTGTGTTTTTCAAGGGATAATTTATCGACAAATATAATTTTCCTTGTGTTACATATTTTTCATATATGTTTTCATTTGTGAAGTGGTAGTTGTGGTATGGTTTAAAATTGGTTGTGAATTAATTTTCGGTAGTCAAATAATCCATAAAAGATAGGAGATTAATAATTAGTAGCTACAATAGAATTTTCACATGGTAGGAGAGCTAAGTTGATGGTAGGAAAGGTTTAACATAAACAAATGAAATGAAATAACGGGTTTATAAAACCTAGTTTGTCCTCTTTAGAATTATTATTTCTTTTATCCTTTGAGAAGGCATTAGCTAGTTTAAGAGATCATGATAGATTGGATGGAGCCTCAAGTTTTTGGTGTCTAGAGAGCCAAAATTTCTTTATTGTTGGAAGAGAATGGTATGAAAAAATATGTGAATAGTGTTGTATTTATTCCTATACATCTACCATAACTCTTAGAATACTAGAAGGAATATGCCAAGGTGGGGATGTTGATTGTTGAAAGTGTTGATGACCATATAGTTTCACATATCATAGAGTTAGATACAACAAACAAGATATGGGATGTTGTTTTGAATCTATACTAGAATGGTACCACTAACCAAAAGACATGATTATCTTGGAAAAATTGATGAATAACCCAATGAACAATGGATAAGATATTACAAGTTATCTCACCATGCTTAGAATTGTCAATGATGAGTTAGAAATTGTTGGAGAAAAAATGGAGATGATGATGAACTAATAAGAATAGCCCTATATAGATTTAATAATTGGTGGGATGTCTTTGTTCAAGTTATTAATGGAAAACACACTTTAAAGAGTTAAGATTAAAACTATGGAGTAAACTCACTCAAGAGGAGCTTATACTAAGTCTCATTCATGAAACCAATAATAAGAGTTAGAAAAGTGAGGTGGAATAGGAAAATATTACCCTAGTGGGAAAAGGGAAACAAAAGAAGGGGTCTAGAAAAGGATCAAATCCATAAAGTGAGAAGAATAATGAATTCTCTAAAATCAAGTGCTTTGGATGCCACAAGTTTGGCCACTATGTCATCAATTTCTTGTGAAGGAAGAAGAATTAACAGAAAGGAAATAAGAAGGTGATAGCTTCAAAAAGTGTGGATGATCTCTCTATTAGAATGGAGGATGATTTTACATTCATAACTTGTATGGTTAGCTCAACCTCATAGAGTGTTTGGTATATAGATAGTGGGATGTCATTTCATATAACAAGAGTTAGAGGGTAATATCTAGTTATAATTAGGAGGTTACCAGAATCCAAATCTATATGGAAAACATGTCAAAAATCAACTCCATTAGGAAAGGGACTATTCAGTTTTAGAGGCATAATGGAAAGTTGATTCCCCTTCATGATGTGTGGCATGTTCCATGCTTGGGTATGAATCTGATTTCTATATCTACCCTTTATGATTAAGGGTACAGTGTACTCTATATAGAGGTGCATGGATTAATAAAGCATAAGGATTTAGAATCACCCATAGATATTAGAGTTAGGAGGGGCTGGCTTTATAGGTTTTAATCTGATAGTCCTAAGGAAATCATGAGAAGAAGTAATCCTATAGATTAAGGAGAGTTATGGAACATGAGGATGGTCTATATTCCTCATGGATCACTTAAATTACTTCATGACATAGTGACATGTGTTCTAGATGTTAGCATAGAGCATGATTTTGTATGTAAGGGATGTATGTTGTGGAATTTTTGAACGTGATTTTTCCAAGCAGTGACACTAGATCCAAGGGTGTTCTCAAGATATAGTATATTAAGACACCTGTGGACCAATGTCAATGAAGTCTCTTCAAGGATATGAGTATTTTTTTTACTTTTACTTGATTTATCTAGGGGACCTAGATATGCTTCTTGAAGAACAAGGATGCGGATTTCAGTCACTTTCAAGAGTTCAAAGATCTTATGGATAATTCCATATGAAGGAAGATAAATTTTCTCCATCCGAACAATGGAGGTGAGTAAAAAGGGAAAGAGTTCCACAAGTTTTATACTGGGGAAGGAATCAAGAGAGAATATACTATTCATTACAACCCACAATAGAATTAGGTTGTTGAGATGAAGAATCATTCTATATTAGAGGAAAAAAGGGAAATGCTACATGACCAAGACATGCTACACTACTTATGGGAACATGCATGTGTCGAAACTTTTTCTTGAAGATTTCTATATAGAAAATATGCCCGACTCTTTTCAACCCAACTACAAATTTGGCAACAAAAAGTCTAACTTAACAAGGACTTGATCCTCCCACACTTTGAGTTCCAGTGGCTCAAGTGGATGTACCTATTTGGTTTACTTTTTTCATAAAATCATATAGTGGATTTGTTCTGTTTAACACAAATATTCAACATTCATATATAGAAACTATAAATAAAAATTTGAGTAATTTTAAATGAACATACATCCACTTAAATATATCACTGAAAATAATTAAAACCAAAGAAAGATCATTATTCCTAACATATTACTTTCTATGATTTAATATATAATCATCAAATTCATATGCATTTTCTAAAACACACTGTAATCATTCGCAAGAATTACACTTCCCTTGAAAGTAACCTAAAAACACATTTTACAATTTACCTAATATACTAATGAATTAGAAGTGGATTAAAATTATACTCCACAAGAACTCATAAAAAACACATAAAAACAATCATATACTAGAAAGGGTCTCAATCTGTATTTTCCTTGATATATTCTTTGCTTTAGTACAATAAAAAGAAGACTAAGTAAACTAAACTTAGAACAAAAGTCTCAGACTAGAACTTGCAGTCAATTTCTCCTTTTTCTACCTCCCTCCTTTCTAACAAATTAGCCTCTTAATAGTATATATCCATAGCAATCTTGGGATCCTGTTATGACTCTAGGATGCAACAAGCTTCAAACAACTAGGATAATGACAAAAATGCTTACACTAGAAAAATATTTTATTTTCTAAAAAAATCCATACCTGGAAATATTTAGGATAGCTTCTTTGGTTGTATAGAATGATCTTAATTTCTTAAGGATAACTGACATCCTTGTACTCAATGATCAGGCACCATGTGTCCTCTACTCCTCTGCAACAAAAGTACCACACAAACTCATCTAAAAAATAATAAAAGTAGAGTACCTAGAGAATGAAAACACATATTCATTTACAAATTTTCAATTCGCCTCCATGCCATCACCTTGCAACACTAAGTCATCATGCAATCCCTGCAATGATCTATTTCTCATAATTTCTATTTGCGAGTTGATGCACTATATAAACTTTATCTTTATGTTTAAAAATTACAAGAATAGAACCATGCATATAACAAGAAGCTCCATGTGTCAAAACATGATTAGTTAGATCCTGTTTTATCTCTTCATCTCAATGCATATCCATCGCTAATTCACCACATTGGTAGACACTCTGACAGGAAATCTTGTGACCTAGTGACAAGCTAAACAAAACCATCATCATGAACTTACACAAACCTTCAATGCTTAATGCACTTACCATCTGTGAGCTAGAAACCAAAAGAAACATTATCCTTTGCTAAATTGCCAACTTTTAATGTCATGTTTTCTTTATAGCTGTGAGTTAGTGATTAACTTCTTCTAGACCCCTACTCGCCATGTCACCAACATTTATCACTAAATTCTACTAACCACAATGAGTTACCAATGAAACCCATCTATACACTTTCAAAGTCACCAATGGATTTCAGTTAACCGTTATTTCATTTGCGAGTCAGTGAAAAAAAATTTCATTTTTCATTTCCCTTCGTCGCAAGCTTGCCAACCATTTCCCTTAACCACTCAAGAACCATGTGAGTTAGTGATTAACTTCAAACTTTCCTAAGGTATCTTTCATGTTGCACCTTCTTGTTATCTCATTGGGAGACCATGAAATATTTATTGATTCTATGCGAGCCAACATCCACCGTGGATATGATCTTCAATACATTATGTAATATGGACACTTGGCACATTCTTGCTAACTCACAAGGAAAACACTTTAACCTCTAATAGGGCCTACAATTCAGTGAAAAAGACTAAGAAATAGACACACTCACTAACTCACCAAGAACAAACAAGAAAGAATATGATCTAGTGAATGCTATCATAAAAGTTAGTGAGCTGGTGAATGAACATGAAAAAGTAAGATTAGCCTAAAAGAACACACTCAAAACCTAAGGTAGAAAAGGAAGATTTAGAATACAACAAACTAACACCAAGGAAAAAATTATGTATAACAAGTATATATGATGTAAATTATATGGCCAACAATGGCTCAAACTGAGTATGATTGAATTCAAGATCATAGTAAGAACTTCGAATGCTGGAATGTAGACCACACACAAATAAAACAAACATACACCTAAAATATGTGTACATAAATACATAACTACTATGCATGGAGAAGATTTTTACTTAAAGAAAGGCTCTAGGAATTTTCCATGCACTGGCAATTCATGTACCTCACTATCCAACATTTTTAAAATATATGAATCCTTCTAAAATATGAGTTGTTTGAAGTGTTTAAAAGTTGAATTGGTACATATGGACCTAAGGATAATTGATTCACCACTCCCCCCCCCACTCTTAGTGATTATAAAATCATTGTAACAATTGGTATTAGAGCTTTTGGTTGTTGTAAGGAAAATTTTGAAGGTACTTGGAGTTAAAGATCAAGATGCAAAAAAAGGAGGTACCAAAGCTTAATAAGGAGAACTTCCCTACATGTCAAAGTTTGGTGAAGTTACACCTAGTTGAAATTGGAGATGCAGAAAAATACTATGTGGCACATGAATACATACTAGTATTAACACCTTTGGCAGCCCAGTGGATGAAGGAAAAGAAACAACACAATCAAGAAATGTTGGAGATTGTATCAGTCCTAAGTTATCCTGAATTTGAAGATATCAAGGATTGTACCACTACAAATCAAATGTGAGACGCATTGACAACTATCTATAGTAGAGACACAAATGTACTAAGAGCCAAATCTGAAATCTTGAGAGGTAAGTTTGATGAAATAAGAATTTTAGAAGGTCAGACTATTATGCAATATTGTTGCTGAGTTAAAGAGGTTGTGAATGCTATTAGAGGAGCTAATGGAAATATTGATGATGAAATTGTTATTACAAAGGTATTGATAACCCTACTTCATATTTAAGCTATTAGATTTTATGCAATAAAAGAACTGAGATGTGATCCTAGTAACAACTTAACTTTGGAAGGTCTAGTTGGTAGACTTATTGCTTTTAAATTGTCAAATTTTGATAATTTCACTAATTATAATATTGAATTTGCATTCAAATCTCATTTGGTTATTCACAAGTCTAAGAAAGGAAAAGAAATATTTGTGAATAGTGATAGTGACACCTCTAATGATGATCTTGATGATTTTGAGGCATTAATGGCTAGAAGACTACCTAGAGGAAAATGAGAATTCAAAAGTAAACTTCCTATAATCTATTTTTCATGTAACAAAGTTGGCCATATTACAACAAGATGTCATGACAAGAATGAAAAGGATGAAATAAGAGAAAGAAAGTACAAAGAAAAAAGGGATGAAAGAGACTACATAAGGTAGAAGGACTACAAGGATAAAGGAAAAAAATCTTTCTATATTATTGAACAAGAAACTAACAGTGAATCTGATGAGTCTGATGATCATGATGTAGAATTTGTTTATGTTTCTATAAAAGATGATTCTGATGAAGATGAGAAAATTTGCACTTATTTCATATGTGCTTAAAGGTGATAGATGGATAATTGTGTGAGGTCCTACCTCGACCCATCTTAGCTTGGCTAGTGTTTTCACATATGAACTATCTAGATGATACATTGTATTGAGATATTAGACCTATTTTGGTTATGACTTCATATCATTAGACATTATGTGATGATTTTACATGATTATATGGATGATGATATTAGATGTACCTTTACATACTTATCTTAGATTCTTCCTAACTTTATGATATAGAAAGATAATTGAATTCTAGATTCTACATTTTGATTTACGTTATCTTATGGAATAGGAATTGAGATAGTTATGATGTTGATTTCCTAATGAATTGGTTCTACATTTGACTTAAGGTTAATTTTTAAAGTAAAATTGAACTTACATGTGATGCTTATAGAAATAGGATACAATATTGATGAAGGGTACTCCCCTTAATACCACAAACACATAACAAAAATAGAGAAACAACAACAATATGCAAGAATAGAAAATTGGCTTCTTATTATCTCCACAAATGTGGAATTACAAACTTTCAGAATTACCATATGCAAAGCCACATGGTAATTCCCTTACAATATTCTATAGGACAAAGCCTTGAATCAATAACCAGATCTACTACTAGAACTGCCCTAGACAACACTACGGGCCTTCTTTATATAGGAATTTTCCACCACCCGAGAAGGTTCTAGAAATTTAGCCCTTAAGGCCAACCAAAATTAGAATTATTTTATTTTTCAATTTATTACATCAAAGTTGGCTCAAAATAACTTTTGAAACTTGAACATAAATTTTGAAGGAAAATTACTTTCTACCATTTCAGGTGACCCAACTTCTGGAGACCATAAGTCATCACCAATTGACCCAATGGACTATTATAACCCCATTTTGAAAAGGACATGAAGCGCTCTACAAGCTTGACTCATGCAAGCACCTATCACCCAAATTTTTGACCTCATCTAGGGCCTCTAAAGCCTTCAAAATTGAGTTCAAAGTTTCTGTACCCTGCTGCCAATACCGAAAATCTTCAATATCTTCAAAACCAGACCTAATCTAGCCATGAACCTTTACTGGCAAGCTGAAATGACTGAGATGAACCTCCACATGTAAAATCAGAACATTCTAAGATTTATGACCAACTTACTAAAAACAACAAGTTTCCATAAATAGAAGCTCTACACAAGATAGCCCTTATTGAATACAAAAACATAAATATTTTTGGGTGATGCAAGATTGATGTTACACCCAGGATACTCCTGCATCAAATATGGTTTATGTTTATGTCAAAATCATGAAATGCAATTTATCAATGTATTTGTAATTGAATGTTATTATGGATCTCATTCCTCTTTCAATATGATTATATATGTGATGATTTCATGTGATACTAATATCTGAATCGAGTGTGCAGGATTATGACCATGGTTTTAAATGCGGGGAAATAAGGATGGATCAATGAAAATAGTAAAAGGCCAAGGTCGACTCTATGGAGAAAATGACCTCATTGTTATGTGTTTTAAATTCATAAATGTGATGCATGAGTGAATGTTATTGGTAAGTGTTTTTAAGTCCATAATTGGATGCAAATTATATGTGTAAATTTAAATGTGTTTATCCATTTGGAATGCCATGTGTGAAATTAAGTGGTGTGATGTGTACCTTTTTGTTGTGTCACTTGACACTAGTGCTTATGTGTTGGCATGCCTAAGTGGAATGTTTGACTTTACTCTACCCTTAGGTCACCTTGTGAGTCCCTAGGTGTAGTTAATTGACTACAGAACTAAGGCATGAGTCACATCATTTTGCATTTTCGTGAGTTAACTTCACATAGGTTTTAGAGAGGTCAAATTGAGCCCTAGAGAGTGGTAAAGGTTAGTTTTAGCTACCCCAATGCATGTACATAGGTATGGGGGTCAACTTTTACCTTTTCCATCACCCAAAGCTTCCAAAAGGCCTTTGAAAGAGAGCCTTTGAGAGTTACAAAAATGGGGTATGTTTTCAAGATTGTCCTATTAGAAATAGAGAATACTGAGAGGGGGGGTGGGGGGGGTGTATCAGTATTCTAAAAACTTTTAGTTTTTCCCAACTATGGATATAACAAATTAGTCTTAATGCATGCATAACATAGAAAGCTAAACAACATGCATAGTAATAAAACAAAAGAACTCATAACACATTATTTGTTCTCAAGGAACCCTGGCCAAGGGAAAACCCCGGTGTGGATGGTACCCACAAAGATCCACTAATAAAAAGTATCTTGTTAAGGATGTTGACCTTGTTAGGAGTCTATTACATGCATATAGTGTCTCAATCTTGATTAAGGGACTATAGGCCTTGTTAGAAGCCTCAACCATGTTAGGAGTTGGCAGTACAAAATGTGATTACCAGATGAGACCACTGGCCAAACAAGCAATATACAATATTCACTGATTAAAAAAATAGGTCAAGGTACATAACCTTATACTTCTTGCATCAATATCTCTTCACTACTCTTCACTTTTTCTATTACATTCACATATTCATTACTCCTTTTTTACGTTACATTTTTACATATCTTTATACAAGTTATTAAGATTAATAACATTCCAGTCGGCTATCATATTACAAAATATCTTTATCAAAGGGTTAACATCTAGGATTTCATCCCTTTATATTTTTAAGTCATTATTTTGATAAACAAAATAATCTCTTAACTCTTTATCAATTTTGTCTTCAAATTCTATCCTGTCGGCTTAACACTGTCTTTAGTAAAACTATCATAACTTCTTCTGTACATGCCATACTGACTTGCACTCTGAGGTGAGTCTTCAATAGTCACCATAGAGTCTATGTTCAAGTGCACAATCATTGAACTTACTCTGATCAATATCGCCAATCAAAACTATCTTCTGGTTTACTGGCAAAAACATACTGTCTCATACTTAGACAATTTTGCATTGCGCTCTGACATACTAGCTCTCTGACCTATGTGATCTTCATGTGGATCATATGTTTCCATAATGACAACATCTATGTAACCAACTCATCCAAATTTCCAACAATCTCACCCTTTGTCATTGGTGGCAACATATGAGAAAATTGGCTAAGTCTTAGACTCCAAAAATTCAAAATTGTGGCCATAATATATATATATATATATATATATATATATATATATATATATATATATATATATATATATATATATATATATATATATATATATATATATATATATATATATATATATATATATATATATATATATATATATATATATATATATACACTATCCTTATGACTTCATGAATCCTCTCTATATACTATCCTCCCCCTAAGAGTATGTATCCTTATCAATTTTATGCTATATATCTCTCCCCCTTTGACAACAATGACAAAAAAAAGTGAGGGTTACAAAATTGTGTTCACAAAAAGTTATACCTTCATTCAATATTGCAAAGCCGGTAGGCTTGCAACACAATCTCCAAAATTAATCTTCATGGCCTCTAACTCTTTCTCCCATGATTTATCAATTGAATCTGCCACACTAAGTAGTGTGCACAATCCATAAGATGCAATCTCACTTGCTTGGAGATTTTCACAACTAAACTTCTAAAAAGATGTCTTGGCTAAAACACATTCTTCTAGTTGCCCTTCAATAGTGCTCAAGTTTATATAAATGTTCTCTCTTAAAAGATTGAATCTCTTTAGATTCATGTCCTTGTCATCTTGCAAAATTCTCATTTCATAATAAATCTTGTGAATTTTCTGCTCGATATCAAATACGTTCACATTGGGGCTCGAAAGAAGTTTTGTCTCATTCTGAATTTATACTTCCTTCATCTTCATCTTCTGAACTTCCTCTATTACCAAGTTCTCTAATTTTGTACACTAGATGTACAAAGATTTTCCTCTTTCTAAATTCTTTTTCAAGTCCTTTATACAGATATTAATGTTATTGATATCATTTCTGTTATTTTGACTAATGTCCAGAAGTGTTTTGGCCTCATAAGCTGCTTGAGCTTTCATCTTTGCTATATCAGATAGATTTGTAAACTCATGATCAAACGTGTTCATCACTTTCTTTTCTCTTTCCACAGGGTCATCTTCTACAATTTGTGTAGTAATAATACCTTGTAACTTCTCAATAAGCTCCTTCAGGCATCCTTCAAGACTCTTTACTTTCTTGTTCTTTCTGATGATCTTGTTCAAAGATATGATCAGTTCCATCTGATCATCATCATCTACTTCCTTTCCCAAATTATCAATCATAGAATTGATTTGAGTTTTCTTGCCAATCTCAGGTGTAAGATAGATTTCTTCTAGAGTGGGAATAGGTACTTGTTTCTGTGTCACTTTAGGTTCTACAATTTTGGTTTTTGTCTTCTCCTCTCCTTTGGTGCTATCCTGCTCTTCAAAATCCAAATTGTCAACAATGTTTTCAAGATTCTTGAATAAGTAATCATCACTATCCAAGGTGATCTTAGTTCCTTCAACATTCATTATTTCATCCTCAATATTTATGGCTAGTGGAGAGGGAATGTCCTCTTGTTCTACTTCTTCTTCTTGATCTTTAGATTCTATTGCAACTAATGATTCTCCAACATTCTTTGTCATAACCTTAATGATTGCTTGCTCTATTTCTATGTTAACTTCTTCATATCTACCTCCCATAATCTGAATAGTTCTCTTCTTGGTTCTCAGATGGGTGCTTAGATCCTTCATAATCTGATTGAAGTGTTCTTCATCTCTCACAACACAAAGTTTTCTTACAAGCTTTTCTCTAATAGTTATGTCTTCTTCTGATGCTCTCTTATTCCTATTTACAAGTTTCTTATACAAGTCATCAGGTATCTTACCCTGAATTGTATCAAATTTCTTATCAGATAAAATCATATGCTTCACCATTGCATTTTCTAGATTTAGTATTTCTGCATAATCATAGAGATCATAATATTTGTTCATCTTTGTAAAGTTTCCATCTTGAATGATCTGTTCATTAACCTTTTCAACTCTAGGTTTCCAAGTTTTCTTCTTAACAGGAGTGTCTTCATCATCTTTGATTTCTGCAATTTTCCTTTGAACTGGTGGCACCAATGTCTTTTATCTCTTACCCGATCTAGTAGCAATCTCTTTTATTCTTTTTCTAGGTGTGGAGGAGGTTGATCTAGTGGATATTCTTGTTTCTTGATCCTTCTCTATTTCTTCCACTTTCACCTTAACTGGTGTTTCTCCTTGCTATGCTACAATTTATGATAAATGTGGCATAGACAAAAATTCTTTTTGTCCAATATCTCTAACTCCTGCTGCTATTTGCTTGGCTACCAAGAACTCATGTTCGGTCATCCCTGTATCTTTTAGAATTTTCTTGATTGTATTCTCAACTCTTTTCTTTGACTGCTTCTCTTCAAGGATGGTCTTTGCGGAGTTGAAGTTCTCCTTAAAGGTTCTAAACCTATTATAGTGAATATCCAACTTGCACTTAAGTAGTCTACTCACATATTCTTCTATCTCAATCTTAGATAAATCATAGCCAAGAGGGTCTATGAACTCTTTTCTACGTTCTACTAATTCAATGTAAGTAAAGTTAGTATCAACCATAAAACATATCTCATTTTTATACTTCTTCACAAGAGACTGTGGGATCCTTGATCTAGTAGACATCAAATTCTGAAATGATTTAATTACCAATACTACAGTTTCATTTACTTTATCAATAACATGCCTCCTATACACTTGGTTAATCCTTTCCATTGTAGTTTGGCCATCATTCTAGTCATTTCCAATGGTGAATGAAAATCTTCTCAATAAATGAAAGAACATATAAGTGATTAAAGATGAGAATCTAAATTGTGAATACTTAGTCTTCTTTATCTTTTCCAAATTCTCAAAAAATTGAATTCTCAAAATCTCACACATGTCAACTTGTACTTTATCAACACACATCAAATAGGCTGCATGTATCATTCCATCTGCCATGTCATCCTCTCTCGAGTTAACACAAAACTTAGTTGTTAGGATCTTACACAAGTATCTGACATCATCTTGTTGTATCTTGCTAATTACTATTCCTCTACCATTGTAGGATGAATTTGTGTTGTCTATGACTATTTTCCTCTTGTTTTTCTCATTCAAAGGAATGGTTCCAATTTTAGATAGTCTAGTTACCTCATGAATTAAGTCAACTATAATGTCTATCACTCTTTCATCTAACCAAAACTTTCCATTGTGAATTCTGCTTAGGATTATCCTGGTACATTCTTCATTGTCAAATTCATATTGCAAAGCATAGTTAACGATCTCATTATCTTTCAAATGCTCAAACCCTACTTTCAATGACATGTCCTGATTATAGATCTTCTAATATTCCTATGTGAATTCACTATCACTGATAGTCTCTAGTTTACATCCCAGATAACTTCTAACATTCTCTAGATGTAAAACTTCATCTGGTATGGATGATCAAGCTAACCTAGGATCATCTTCCATGGGTTCTACTAGTTCCCTTTTCATTTTAGGTCTATTCTTATCTCTGACATTGTGAATCAAAGAAATATCCATGATTTCCTCTAATTCCTTAACTGATTTAAAGATCTACCAACTAAAATACTTTGATTCCGCAATTTAGGGCTTGCGTAGATTCGACACAAAAATTCTTCACCAAATCCTTACAAAATGCTTCCAATCACTTCTCTTCAATCTCCTTAATGCTTGTATTAGCTTTGATGATCAAATGATACCATCCATTAGCTTTTATTATTTCAATCTTACTTAGATCAGACATTGCATTCAATTCTTTTGCCGCTTCTTTCCAAAAAGCTGATTTTGTTAACCTGCAAAACTTAAAACTTCTTGCGATCTCACAAAACATAATATTTGTCTTTGCACTCTTAACCATACCATTATAACATCATATAATACCTTGCATTAACTGCACAAGACTCAATTCATCATATATCAAATTCTACACTAATCTAAGTTCCTATTTTTTCTATAATTTTCATGAATTAAGTACTTTGAGATGGTGTTGGGAGTTCCCTTTGATCTTCAACTTGTAGATTTATACTTTGATGGATAACTTTAATATAACTTTGACTCTATCACCACTCCAAAGACTACAAGGAAGAGGGCTAATTAACAAGGATCAACAATGAGATCCTCCTACACTTTGAGCCTTAATGCTCAGGTGGGTGTACCCTTGAATCACTTCTCCAAAGGAGTCTCATAACAATATATAACTATACCCCTTACTAACTAATTAAAGATTTTATCATTTAATTTGTTTTTGTGTGGTTGATGACAATGAAATGCCTCTAGGGGATGGACCAGTGCCTTAACCTAGGGCAAAGAGTCACCCAATTACATACATCAACTGAAGATCTTAAATCAAACACTCCTAGGCTCAGGATAAGTGCTTTGCCTACTACCCCTCTCCCCCAAACACATGGACATCAGATTATTATTTGGTTGTAAACTCACTGAACTCACCTAAAAGACTTTAATCCTAACTTTGTTAGGAACTCAGAGATGACTTCACAATACTCTTTGTTTACCATATGCTAATACTATTTGTGACACTAACATATATGAGCTCAGAACTAAAACAAGAAGACATACAGAAATGCAAGATTGGAACTCAATAGCATTCTCATTAACATATTCAGGATCAATATACAATCAAAACAACACAAAGATAGGAAAAAGGCCCAAAATCTAGCTCCTCTTTCAGTATAATACCATCAACAACCAGGGACCAAAAAGAAAGTTTTGGAACCCTCACTAAGTCAAAAAAGCTACAATATATACTCCCCTAGTCATCTTGAAATCCTAGAATAGGATGCAACAAGCTATGGATGACTAGGGTTAGGGTTTCACCCACTAAACCAATTGAAATAGTCAAGAATTTATTATAGGGGAAGAAACCCAGGCAACCAAGAGAGAACAGATCCTGGAGTGATCGTCAATCATGAAAAATTCACTGAGAAAGTACCAAGAACCACAAAAATGCTAAATTTGTCAACCTTTTCGGCCACCTACAACATTCCTCGAGCATAAAGAACATGATACAGACCCCTACAAATGATCATGGCACACGCTGGACTACACTGCAATGGAAAACAAATCATCTCTTATGAGCTCCAGTTACTTCTGCATTCAATTTTGGTCCTTTTGGTCGCAGGAAACCCTTCACAAATTTCAATTTGAAATCAAATGGTCATTTCCATCATGCTAGCAGCAAATCGGCGGTCCACATTTAAATCTCGATTAACTTTAAGTCCTGACCGTTAGATCTCTCTTTTTCGTGGTCCTTATGATTTATCACTTAATAGGACCCTAGCCAAACTTAGTGAATTGGCGACTGAAGGATACCTCCAAGTCACAAAATACTTTATGCCTTCACCAAATTATTTAGGTATTACGCGAATGCCTGTTAGCTAAGTCGCTAAACCTTTTGGAACATTACCACCTTAGTCAGTGAATGAGCAAAGCCTTGAAAATTTGTCAGGCCACTAAACACTTTATCAGAACCGCTAAGACCTTATTCCAAAACCTGGGCCCGTCTTTTAATGAAATTGATGAAGGGTGCTCCCCTTAATACCACAAACACATAACAGAAATAGAGAAACATTAACAATATGCAAGAACAGAAAATTGGCTTCTTATTATCTCCACAAATGTGGAATTACAAACTTTCAGAATTACAATATGCAAAGCCACATGGGCATTCCCTTACAATATTCTGTAGGACAAAGCCTCGAACTATTACCCAGATCTACTACCCAGAACTATTCTGAACTGCCTAAGACAATAATACAGCCTTCCTTATATAGGCAATTTTCCACCACCTAGGAAGGTTCCAGAATTTTAGCCAATAAGGCCGACCAAACTTAGCATTATTTTATTTTACATTTTACTACATCATAGTCAGCTCAAGATAACCTTTGAAACCCGAACAGAAATTTTGAAGAAAATTATTTTCTGCCATTTCAGGTGGTCCAACTTCCGAAGACCATAAGTCATCACCAGTTGACCCGATCGGCTATTATAACCCCATTTCGGAAATGCCACGAAGTGCTCTATAGGCTTGACTGGTGCAAGCACCCGTCACCCAAATTTTCAACCTCATCCGGGGCCTCTAAAGCCTTCAAAACTGAGTTCAAAGTTTCTGTACCCTACTGCCAATACCGAAAATCTTCAATATCTTCCAATATACACTTGATCTGGCAATGAAACTTTACTGGCAGACTTATATGACCAAAATGAACCTCCAAGAAAGAAATCAGATCATTCTGAGCACATACGAAAATTACCAAAAATAGTAACTTTCCATAAATAGCAGCTCTGCACAAAATAGCCCTTATTGAATATAAAAACAAAAATATTTTTGGGTGATGCAAGATTGCTCTTACACCCAGGATGCTCCTGCATCAGACACCCAGGGTAATTTGAGAAGTGACCCTGTCACGACTCAGGTGTGCAGAGGAAAACCAAGACGGCTAACCTCCTCCTTTGTCAGCCATGATGAATCTTCAACAGGCTGTCCTTTCCACTTGACCAGATATTCTTCATATGTCCTATTCCTTGTGCTTCTGCCAACACGACTGTCCAGTATATCCTTGATCTCCTTAGTGTCTGAACTAGTTGCTGGAATACTCCACTGTGCTGCTGTGATCTCATCTTCAACACCTCCTTCATGATACTTTGTCAGATCTGAAATGTTAAACACTGGTGAAATGTTCAGCTCACTAGGCAATTCTTCCTCATATGCATTTCCTGAATCATGCTTCTTCAGTATCTTACATGGCCCAAACTTCTTCATTTTCAGCTTGTTATATGTACCAACTGGAAACCGCTCCTTCCGCAAATGAACCATGACTTCATCACCAACCTGAAATTCCTTATACCTCCTTTTCTCATCTGCCTTAGCCTTATACTGTGCATTCATCTTGGTAATATGCTTCCTCACCTCCTCATGGATGTTCTTCAAGTGTTCTGCAAAATCCTCAGCTTCAGCACTACTTATTTCTCCTTTATCTATCTTTCTCAATTCAGATGCATTTCTTGGACTACTTCCATATACAATCTGGAATGGTGATTTACCAGTGCTCCTATTGACAGAATTATTGTATGCAAATTCTGCCTGTGGTAAAATCAAATCCCATCCTGTTGGCTTATCTCCAGCCAAACATCTCAGCAAATTTCCCAAACTTCTATTCACCACCTCTGTTTGTCCATCAGTCTGTGGATGATGGGATGAACTGAACTTCAAATCTGTCTTCAACTTCTTCCATAATGTACGCCAGAAATACCCAACAAACTTAGTGTCCCGATCTGAAACTATGGTCTTTGGCAAACCATGAAGTCTCACTACTTCTCTGAAAAACAATTCTGCTACATGAACAACATCATTAGTCTTCTTGTAGAGAATGAAATGTGCCATCTTTGAAAATCGGTCAACTACTACAAAAATTGAATCATGTCCCCGCTGTGTCCTCGGTAAACCAAGAACAAAGTCCATACTGATATCCTCCCAAGGCTTCTCTGGTATAGGTAATGGCTGATACAACTCTGTATTCTGCTTCACTCCTTTCGCCATCTGACATACTCTGCAACTCTGTACAAACTTCTTCACATCTTGCTGCAATTGTGGCCAATAATAATTCTCACCAACCAAAGCAAGGGTTTTATCACGACCAAAATGTCCAGCTAATCCTCTACTATGCTTCTCCTTGATGAGATTCTCCCTCATAGAACTTCGTGGAATGCACAACTGACTCCCTCTGAATAGCATATCATCTTGGATGATAAAATCTAGCCATTTCGTCCTATCTAGAGTAACAGGTTCTGTACAAGCCTTCCAAGCTTCACCAAAATTAGGATCCTCTGGATACAAATTCTTGATTTCTTTGAACCCAACCACCTCAATCTGCATCTCTGTCAACAATAGTTGCCTTCTGCTAAGAGCATCTACAACCCTATTAGACTTTCCACTTCTGTGTTTCAAAAAAAATGTATAACTCTGCAAAAACTCAACCCATTTCAAATGCCTTTGATTCAATTTTCCTTGACTATTCAAATATTGCAAAGCTTGATGATCAGTATACAAAACAAACTCCTTAGAAAGCAGATAATGTCTCCACTTCTTTAATGCCTGAACTATAGCATAAAATTTTTGATCATAAACAGAATATTTCCTCTTGGCATCATTTAACTTCTCACTGAAATAAGCAACAGGTTTACCTTCTTGGCTCATAACAGCTCCTATTGCAGTACCACTAGTATCACAATCTACTTGAAACATATTATTAAAATCTGGAAGTGCTAAAACAGGTTGTTCTGTAACTTTTTGTTTCAACAATTGAAAACTCTTTTCTGCCCCATTAGTCCACTTAAATTCTTTTCTATCCCCTCTCATTGTTTCAGTCAAGGGTCCACAAATACTGCTAAAATTTTTGATAAAATTTCTGTAAAAGCTAGCTAGACCATGAAAAGATCTTACCTCAGTAGCATTCCTTGGAGTAGGCCATTCAAGAATAGCCTGTACCTTCTCTGGGTCCATTTTTAGACCTTCTACTGAAACTACAAATCCCAAATACACTAACTCTTTCTTTAAAAAACTACACTTCTTCAAATTAATCAACAATTTCTCTTCTCTCAACTTCTCAAATACCATACGAATATGCATCATATGCTCCTCCAATGTCTTACTAAAGATCAAAATATCATCTAGGTAAACAATGACAAACTTACCTAGAAATTCTTTCAGAACCTTGTTCATGAGCTGCATGAAAGTGCTCGGTGCATTGGTTAGCCCAAAGGGCATGACTAACCACTCATATAGTCCTTCCTTTGTCTTGAAGGCAGTCTTCCATTCATCCCCTTCTCTGATCCGAATCTGATGACATCCACTTTTTAGATCTATCTTTGAAAAATACACAGCTCCACTCAAACAGTCCATAATATCATCCATTCGTGGCAATGGAAACCTGTACTTGATTGTGATCTTGTTTATTGCCCTAGAATCTGTACACATCCTCCATTCTCCATTCTTCTTTGGTGCTAATACCACTGGTACAGCACAGGGACTCAGACTCTCTCAAATCAATCCTTTCGGTAACAACTCATGTACTTGTCTGTTCAACTCCTCACTTTCTGCAGGTGTCATTCTGTGTGCTGCCTTATTCGGCAAACTCGCTCCTGGGATCAAGTCCATCTGATGACTAATCTTCCTGACTGGTGGTAATCCATCAGGCACGTTATCGGATATAATATCCTGAAACTCGTTCAACAAATCTGCAACTTCTATAGGAACATCTTCTACTTCCTCTTTACCAGCTTTTGAAATTAAAGCAAAACATACATGCTCATGCCTCATACCATCTAGAAAATTTCTTCCATCAACAAAAGTTATCCTTGCATTACCACATACCTTTTCTCCAGTCTCCTTCAATGGTTTTAGCTTATGTTGCACTCCATCCTTTGTCAGGGAATAGGTATTCGCACGACCATCATGTACAGCACATCTGTCAAACTACCATGGTCTACCCAACAACATATGACATGCATCCATAGATATGATATCACACAATACCTCATCTTGGTATCCGCCAATCTTGAACTTCACCAGGCATTGTTCATTGACCATGACTTTGTGGTCATCCTGTACCCAGGCAATCCGATATGGATGTGGGTGTTTCTGTCTCTTGAGCTTCAACTTTGTCACCATCTCTTCTGACACCAAATTGTTAGTGCTTCCACTATTAATAATCACATCACAACATTTACCATCACACTTGCACCTGGTGTGAAACAAGCTCCTTCTTTGCTCAGGTTCATTCTCACCACTCAACAGGACTCTTTTGTTAATCAACGTTTCTCCTCGTTTAGCATCTTCAGAATTTGATGATCTAGCATCTTCATCTACATGTGCAACTCTGGCCTGGCCTTCATTTCTCTTGTCTATTCTGCCTTGGCACTGAGGACATTCAAATGCCCTATGACCTTCTTCTCCACAGTGAAAACATGTTCCACGGAAGCCACCTCTTCCAGATCCTTGTCCTCTTCCTCTTCATCTCTGATCTCTATTATTCTGATCCTGGAAGTGATTGGAATTATTTCCTCGCTGATTTTGACTGCTACTGGCCTCATCCTTCTTTTTTAGATCTTCATTTTAGCCACCGTATGACCGTCCACCAGATCATCCACCGCGACCTCTTCCATTTTGTCTACTCTCAAACTTCTTGTTCAGCTTTTCCTCTACTTTTAGGGAAAACTGGTATGCCTCTTCAATACTGTTCATTCGAACCAGATTCAGCTCCTCCTGAATGCTTGGCCTTAACCCATTAAGGTATCGGGCAACTTTCTCCTTATCAGCTTCTGCATGGCCTGTTCTGATGAGAAGTCGATAGAACTCCTCTGTATACTCCTGAACAGATCTTCCTGCTTGCTTCAAACTCTGCATTTTCTTCAGTAGGTCAAGCTCATAATCAACAGGAATGAACTGTCACTTCAATTTATCCACCATCCGATCCCATCTTGTGATTTTATCTTTCCCTCTTCTGTTTCGCTCCAACTAAATTTCTTGCCACCAGATCTTTGCATGACCTTTCAATCTGGCCTTCGCAAATTTGACCCTATCAGAATCGTCAACATCTTCATACTCAAAATATTCCTCACATTCATTGATCCAGTCGATCAATTCCTCTGGGTTAAGATTTCCAGAAAATGTAGGAACCTCAATCTTAGGTCTTTTCCCAATCTTGGAAATGGCCCGAAAAAGTCTTTCTTCCTCCTGGTTCATAATTTCAGCTTCTCCTTCTTGATATTCTTCTTCGGCTTCATCCTCGCTTTCGTCTCTAACATTGAGATTCATTCCTCTACAAATCTCTTCTTGCAATGCTCACACTTGTCTCTGCAGCTCTCTAACCTCAGGTGTCACAGCACCAACTCTTCCGCCACGTTCTCGTCGTGGAGGCATTTTTGCGATGCGCGCTGAAACCCTAGCCACGGTTCTGGTGCAAACTACCTCACAGTCGGCGATCTGTTTACACACTCAAGAACTCCTGCTCTGATACCACTTGATGAAGGGTGCTCCCCTTAATACCACAAACACATAACAGAAATAGAGAAACAACAACAATATGCAAGAACAAAAAATTGGCTTCTTATTATCTCCACAAATGTGGAATTACAAACTTTCAGAATTACAATATGCAAAGCCACATGGGCATTCCCTTACAATATTTTGTAGGACAAAGCCTCGAACTATTACTCAGATCTACTACCCAGAACTATTCTGAACTGCCTAAGACAATAATACAGCCTTCCTTATATAGGCAATTTTCCACCGCCTGGGAAGGTTCCAGAATTTTAGCCAATAAGGCCGACCAAACTTAGCATTATTTTATTTTACATTTTACTACATCATAGTCAGCTCAAGATAACCTTTGAAACCCGAACAGAAATTTTGAAGAAAATTATTTTCTGCCATTTCAGGTGGTCCAACTTCCGAAGACCATAAGTCATCACCAGTTGACCCGATCGGCTATTATAACCCCATTTCAGAAACGCCACGAAGTGCTCTACAGGCTTGACCCACGCAAGTGCCCATCACCCAAATTTTTGACCTCATTCGGGGCCTCTAAAGCCTTCAAAACTGAGTTCAAAGTTTCTGTACCCTGCTGCCAATACCAAAAATCTTCAATATCTTCCAATATACACTTGATCTGGCAATGAAACTTTACTGGCAGACTTATATGACCAAAATGAACCTCCAAGAAAGAAATCAGATCATTCTGAGCACATACGAAAATTACCAAAAATAGTAACTTTCCATAAATAGCAGCTCTGCACAAAATAGCCCTTATTGAATATAAAAATAGAAATATTTTTGGGTGATGCAAGATTGCTCTTACACCCAGGATGCTCCTGCATCAGAAATCAATGGCTTTCTTAAGTTTGCATGCAGCATAAAGATTCTATCAGAACTTAAGACAACCATTAGATTAACCTTTTACCTCCGCTTTGCAGATCCTCTGATAGGATATGAAATCAATGGTCATCTGATAATCTCATGTGTCAGAACAAACCCCTCAGATCATGTGCTAACTCTCGATGCTCTACAAGTGTCAGGACCGTTTGACATGCTGGAAACTTAGGTCCCACTAACAACCACCCAGTCACAACATATGCCAACCAATAAGAGACTGCCAACTATGCTGACCTGGCATTGGACCCATTGACATCCTTTACGTTAGATTCCAAATCGATGGCTGTTGCATGATCGTGAAGGGGAAGAAAATTCCTTGCGATCATGTGACAACCACTAGATTCTTAAATGATTGACAACTTGACCCCACTCTGCCACATAGGCCATTTCAATGAATCACAAGCTGCCACGTTGCAATATCTGGAAAGTAG
Organism: Chamaecyparis obtusa; assembly: GCA_027943335.1. Taxonomy (NCBI): domain Eukaryota; kingdom Viridiplantae; phylum Streptophyta; class Pinopsida; order Cupressales; family Cupressaceae; genus Chamaecyparis; species Chamaecyparis obtusa. The sequence goes on from BSBK01010394.1 coordinate 102,358, forward strand.
ACATGCAACTTTTCCTTTCGCACTTGGGTCCCTCTGACAACCCTACCATATCATCTTTTCTTTCAGCCAATAAAATGTCACCACTTGTGCTTATGTGGTAGTGGACCCACCTATTTGAAACATTACATCATGGAAAGGAATCAACAATCATCATAAGATTGCAAGCCTCTGACAAAACCCTTGCAAAATTATGAAAATTGAAAGATTAAGATGGTGTCAGAGAGCTGGGCCTAGGAAAATATTGAGCCAAAACATTAGGAAAAATTAACGCAGGGACTTAGGAAGAATTAAATCATGAGGACTTAGGAAATATTAAAGTCCGTTGGGTGCTAGAGACTTAGGAAAATTTAACAGCTGACCCCGCAAGGTGATAAAACAATAAGGCACATGCGTTAAAAGGTTTTTTAAGTGACCCGAAAAGTAACAACAAATTAGAACAGGGCTAGGGAAATACAAAGGGTTTTTTTATTACAACGGCTAGTTTTTGAATTTTCTAAGCCTAGGTTTTATGCCAGAGACTTAAAAACAACTGCAGAGACCAAAAGAAAAGGGCTAGAGCCATGAAATATTTTACACATGCTAACAGTGGCTCTATCTAGGGATGTATGCCTCCTACAAGCATAGCAAGGACTTAGAATCACTGGTTAAAGTAGACAATCCCACTAGAAAACTGACAATAAAGAGAAACATCACCAAAACCTCTCAGACCAAGAGAAAACAAGATAGGGGCAAGCAACTATTTATAGAATTTACAATTTATATAGACCTAACTACTGTTCATGGAAAGAAAGATACTTTCAATTGAAGTATTTCTTCAAGAATTGTCCATGAATTGGCAATTCTTGAACATTACCATTCAGTTCCTTGACAATGTATGAATCTTGGCCCCATTTCTTGTGAATTTGATATGGCCCTAACCAGATGGGATTAAACTTACCATGTTTTCCTTTATCCTCCAGTCTGGCAGTCCAAATTAACACCAAATCACTAGGCTTAAACATCCTGTCAATAGTCTTCTTGTCATACAAATTCTTAACATGTAATTGTAATTTAGCATTTCTTGTAGCTGACTCTCTCCTAATTTCATCCAGCTTGATGAGGTCCTCAATTCTCAACTACATCTCATCATCATATATTTGCACAAATTTGTACATTTCCAATAAATTATTTTGAGGCATTCTTGCATGTATTCCATATACTAGGTCAAATGGTGTGCAACCAATTTCCCTCTTCACAGTTACCCTATCAGCCCATAGAGCTAATGGTAGTTTTGAATTACATGCCCTCTTATTCTTTTCAAGAATCCTCTTGAGGATCTTAATCAAACTCTTATTAGTAGATTCTGCCTGTCCATTTCCTTGTGGATGATAAGGTGAGGAATAAGAAATCTGAATTCCTAAACCTTTGTAAAAGTTCTTATATTCAGTAGACCTAAAGCACATGGCATTATCACTTAGTATTCTCTCAGGGAAACCAAACCTTGTAACAATGTTGTTCAAAAAGAAATCAGTTACCACCTTGCTGGTTGCATTCCTTATAGGTATAGCCTCTACCCACTTTGTAAAGTAATCAGTGGCAACTAAGATCCATGAGTGTCCTCCACTTGACTTGTTTGGTATCTCCCCTATGAAATCAATTCCCCATTGTTGGAAAGGAGCTTGTACTTATACTAGTTTTAATGGCATGTTACCTAAAAATTTAAGCTTACCAGAGAACCTTTGACAAGCATCACACCTCCTTACCAACTGTTCTACATCCTTGAAGATTGTGGGCCACCAGAATCCTGCTCTGAAGATTTTTTGAGTAGTTTTTTTACCCATATAATGTCCACCACAAAATCCCTCATGCATTTCCTTTAATAACTTGTTAGCCTGACCCTCATCAACACACTTCAAAAGTATGCAATCTAAATTCTTTCTATACAATTTACATTTCACAATTACATACTTGATGGCCTGTAATTTTAATGTCCTCTTCTTATTGTCATCCATGTCTACTAGACATCTCATATTTCTCAAGTAATAGATGATATCCTGATACCAAATACAATCATCCATATCTCATGTATAATCAATTTTAGAATGATTTACCTGATTTGCATCAAGATTGGATTGAGCCATCAATTTTGCCAATCCTTTTCCTCTAACCAACTTAGTAATCTGGATATCAATGTTGAATTCTTGGATCCTATTGATCCATCTGCATCTTCTCCCAGACACCTCTTGATGTGAGAAAATATCCTTCATAGCTGCACTTGGCACAAAAGCAATCACAACTGCCCCCATCAAGTAACACCTAAAAGCCTTGACTACCTTCACAAGTGCATATGCTTGTTTCTCATTTATGTCATACTTCAATTTAGCAACCTACAAAGATTTACTAAAGAATGCAATAGGCTACTCATAACCTTCCTTATTCTTTTGTAACAAAACTATAGCAATAGTGTGAAAAGATGCAAAGGAGAAGATGTGCATTGGGATATTATAATTAGGTGCCTTAAGCATTGGTGCATCTTTGATACCCTGCTTGACATTTTTGAAAGCCTCATTAGGCTCACCCTCCCAATTGATTGCAAATCCCTTCTTCAACATCTTAGAAATAGGTCTAGTAACCTCCGCAAAATTTTTCACAAACCTCCTTAAGAAATTGACCTGACCAAAGAAGGACTAAATCCCTTTAACATTTTTTGGCCTTTGAATTTTATCAATAACTGCTACCCTCTCAGGATCAATTCTAACTCCTTGCTTGCCAACCAAGTGGCCAAGAAACTTACCCTCAGTGACACCAAATGCACATTTCCTTGGGTTTAATGAAATGCCATATTCCAAAGCCCTCACAAATATTTTCTCTAAATGAGTACAATGGTCTTCTTCCTTCTTGGAATAGGCAGTTAATTCATCTTGATAAATAACAAGGAAATCATCAATAAAATCTAAAAAAGAAACATCCATTGCTCTCTGAAAATTTGCACCAGCATTTGTGAGACCAAAAGGCATTCTCACATAAACATATGTTCCCCAAGGTGTAGTATAAGTTGTCTTAAACTATTCTAATTCTTTTACAATTACCTAATTGTAACCAGAGAAAATGTCCATCATAGACATCAATTCTAATCCGGTTACCCTCTGCAACATAGCTCCCATATTGGGCAGACAATAGTTATCATTTAATGAGCTGATGTTCAAATTCCTGAAGTCCACACAAAGCCTAATGTCACCATTTTTCTTTCTCACAGGAACAAGGTTTGAAACCCAAGAAGAGTGCCTCATATGACCATGCAAAAACATGCCTAAATTTTCTTAGTAATTCAATCAGAGATTTTCTCACATTGTGAGACATGTCCTTACCAATGTATACCTTCTTAGGTGCCTCATGTGTTCCAAGATTTATCTCCTCTAGATCAGCATGATCTTCTCTTTTGATATTATTTTGAACTCTATCCTGGTTATCAAAGATAGTCTCCAAAACAACAAACCCCTTGGGCACCTTGTTAGTTCTAAGTTGAATGATCTCATTGCCAAAGAAAACCTCCTTTCCTTCTATAGTCTCAACCAAGGTTGAACAATCAAATTCCTGACCATGATACTAATCTTCACAACTCATAATCTTCAAGATATCATTATCATCATCAAAAACTTGCCAATTATCAACATTGTCTGGTATACTAGGCCTAACCTGAATTTCAACTTTAGAAATACTAGCAAAAGTAATATTAGTGGGATTGATTACAATATTGGCTAACAAGTTAGACATCTTATTATTACTTCTATCCTTCCACTCAATATTCAAGGCATCAAAATGTTCAATCAAATCCCAAACTGCATTCCTATATTGTTTTAACCATATGTTCTTGAAAGCATATACTGACCTAACTTGGGATACCACTAACTTAGAATCACCAACAACACCTAAGCACTTAATTCCATGTTTTTGTGCCAACCTCAGTCCTAACAAAAATGCCTCATATTTTGCTATATTGTTGGTACAAAAGAAATTCAATGTGAAAAAAAAATTGTAGGTGTTTCCATTAGGAGAAATAAGTAAAATACTTGCTCCTACTCCATCCTTGCAATTTGCACCATCAAAGTACATTACCCACAAATCACCCTTCACAGAAATAAAACTTACCTCAATAGAGATAGGTGACAAAATAGCTTCCTTCTCAAGTACAAGGATCTCTACCCTAAAAGCATTAATATCAGTATCCATAAAACATGTATTTTCATTATCAATACTTCTCTCAATCATGTGGCATACTCTTGGCTCTTGTTCAATCTTGACAAATTGATCATCAATCTTGAAAGTGGCATAGGACAGATCACACTATAAACTTCCACCCATGGTAGCACTCCACCTTCTAGATAGTAACATCCCATAATGAGGAGGGATGTCCACCACCAAAATGCTCATTGTTAACTATTTCTCTGGATATGCTACCAATCTATATGGCATTGCATTGATAGTCCCAATAACTAGTACCTCCCTCTGATCCATTGCACAAGATCTGCCCTGAACTGTATCAACTTTAAGGCCCAATTTTTCCATAGTCTTAAAAGGCATGATAGTATTAGAGGCACCACTATCAATCATACAATTTATTAATTTCATTCCATTCACAAGGACACTTAAAAAGAATGGATCAATGTTTTCAAGGCTAGCATTGATAGAACTATCCAAATATATAGGAGGAATTTGAGAAAAAATTCCCTGAGCAGCAACACCTTTCAAAGCTCTATCCTGGATCCATTTCATGCAACATCAATGTTATGAACATTATCCACCCATGCCATAGCTCTTTCTTTGTGTTCAGGGATCCTCAACAATTCTGACAATGGAACCTTAACTGTAATTTGAGACAATACAGATAACATATCAATAGGAGCAGAGGAAGGAATCTCAATCTGCACTGCCTTAGTATCCTTTTTCTTATCTGATACATTAGGTGTATTGGCCACCCTCATTTTTTCAATCTTAGCCATTGTGTTAATTGGCTTCTCAACTTCACTAGAAAATCTCTCAGCTCCAACTCCCTTATGCTCACAATTCTTACCTTTTACATTCTTGAATTTCACCATGTGATAACCTTTTGATTTGTTTTCATTAGGCTCTCCAGAGCTGGTACTCTTTAAAAACATTCCTGCAGCTTTTCCATTTGCATCTCTTGCTACCATGCCTCTAGTTTACACTTGAGCAATCATTTCTATAGTAATCTTATCCATCTCTTCTCTAGAAGGTCTTCTTAAATTTATTGGTTCAGAAGAAGAGTTCATGCTACATGTCTTCTTATCAATGTCTTCGGTATTAGAAAAAACCTCTTGATGAAAAAGGGTCTGAGTGTGTCTCTTCACATTTACATATGCTTCTTCATCAAAATTAGAATCATCTTCATATCCTAGATATGAAGTAGCCATGTTGCATCCAACATCATCTTGATCTTCTTCTTGATCTATCTCCTCAATGCCACAATCTTGATTTACAGCCATAGAATGTGCAACCACACAATGCTCTATAGAATGAGGGGATTGGCATGCAACACACCAAGGTATGTCCTCCATAACATTTATTGAAGCTTTTTGTAGAGGGTCAGGGACACCTTTGTCATTGTTTCCTCTTGTAGCAGGGACAACAGGCTTGCCATCCTTCCATTGGGTGTTGTAGGGGTAGTTCTACAATCTATTTTGCTTATTGAAATTGTTGTTGAACTGAGGCCTTTCATTGGTAGGAGCACTGATGTTCCTATTTTTAGGTGCCTTCAAATCTTTCAATGCATTAAGCACCTTATCCAATTTATCTTCTTCTTGCCTCCTAGCTCCAACATTCCTATTATTTTCTTTTTTGTATTTCTTTTCCCCAAACAACTTAGGGTCATCTCTCTTCCCACCCAACTTCCCTAATATTTTCATATTGTTCTCAATATTGAAAGAAATCCTAAAAGCATCTCTAAGAGTTCTTGGTTCATTTTCCCTCAACAAATAACCCATCTTTTCATCAAATGCATTGAAGTATGTGGTCAGACAGACATTGTCATCTAACCGCATCACTTGGAACAACTTATGCATACCCTTATAAAATCTCATATTAAATTCAGCTGCAGAATCATTTTGATTTTTCCTTATGGTATTGAATTCATTCAACATGAAACTAGCATTAGGCTTGTCACCATACTGCTCTTTGAAACATCTCTCAAAAGAATCCCAAGTATCAATACATTTATTAGGAAGTCTCTTAAACCAATCTCTAGCATCCTCCATTAGAGATTGAACAAATAGTTTCATGACTACATCCTCATGCTCTACCTCATAATCATTAAGCATATCAACAAATAGCCTAAGGTTCTCCTCACAACTAATAGCATTATTACCAGCAAACTTAGGTACCTTATCTCTTATAACATTTGGAAAAGCATTTGGGTAGCCTAGTATCCCATCAAAACTAATTTGCCTATAGCCTTCTAGTTGCATAGGTCTTCTTTGAAATCCTAAACTAGTGTTCCCACTAGAATTATCATTTTTATCTACATTCCCACCCACTTGCACATTTGACTATCTATTAGGATCAACAAATGACTTGGTAGATACATTAGGAATTAGATTACTAGTAGTAGCATTGCTAAGTGGAATGGTAGTGTTCATAGATGGCATACCTAGTTCAGTAGCAGAAGGGCCATGAACATTAGCTGATGAAGCCTTCAAGAATTGGATCTTTCTTCTTTTCTCTACAATAGCAACATCAACTTCAGCTCTTTCCAATTCTTGAGCAAGAGCTTCATCCTCTTTTCTTTTTCTTTCTATCTCGGTCTCCCTATTTGATTTAGGTGGTAGGATCCCTGGTATTGTCACTTGTTTGCTTATTTGGACACCCACCATCTTCTACTTTCCTTTTTCATTAATAACTACAGTAGGCCTAGTGATCTCATGTCTATTCTTTCCCTTAGGGAAACGAGCATAACTTTGCACTTGTCCGATCACAGGGCCTTCTTCATCAAACTCATGGTCTTGCAACAAGCATTCCTGCTCACTTCTTAGAGTTTCAAGATCACCAAAAACATCATGTTGCAACACCCTAGGAGAAGAAGCAAGCATTTTGTTTCTCTCCTTCATTTCATTAATTTTTCTTAAAAGAGATTGCCTCTCTAGTAGAGCATTTATTTTTTCAGCCTCTCTCTCCTCTTCTAACCTTTTGTATATGGCATCTTGCTCTGCCAACTACAACCTAAGTGCATTTAGGTCATGTGGATCTATCATGTTGTCTTCAGAGCTTGATGACACTTCCACATCAGTAGGATGCTAATATGTGAAATGGACTTGCCTTGGTCTCATGGGCTCTCTTCTGAAATTATCCTCATCAAGGTCTAAATCAATCTCCAAACCCATATCTCTAGATTTTTCATCCTGACCTGTGGGCAATGGACCCTTGTCTTGAAATATAGCCTTTGGGGTATCATAAAATTTATCTTCAGAGCGACCACCATCTGATCTAGAAACTCTATCTTGTGAACCTTCCTCACTTGAGGAAACATGTGGTAGTCTACCTCTGGTATTTCTTTGTTCTCTTATGGGAGAACTAGTAGGCTCACCATTCCTTCTGATTTAACTCTTCTTCTCCTATCTAGGCAATTGTTCCAGAGTGACCTGTAGATTCTTTCTGACAAAGGACCTAGTATTCCTCCTTTTGTCCATCTTTTATAGTCTATAGCACTAGTTCTAACCTTTTTGAGTCGCCACCCACCAAAGTGGGAAATCTTTAACTGAATACAATAGGAAAACAAGAGTGCACCTTGCAAAATTTTATCTCTAGACTCTCCCTAGCAGAGTCACCATTTTGTTGGGGACTCAGATGGGTAAATCAATCTAGTCAACAAAATATTTTGAATATAACAATATAACCACAACCAGAGATCCTAACACATATAATTCTTCATTTTTGTTCTCCCCAGCAAAGTCACCATTTTTTTGGGAGTTCCATTTGATCTTCAACTTGTAGATTTATACTTTAATGGATAACTTTAATATAACTTTGACTCTATCACCACTCCAAAGTCTATAAGGAAGAGGGCCAATTAACAAGGATCAACAATGAGATCCTCGTACACTTTGAGCCTTAATGCTCAGGTAGGTGTACCCTTGACCCACTTCTCCAAAGGAGTCTCAAAAAAATATATAACTGTACCCCTTACTAATTGATTAAAGATTTTATCATTTAATTTGTTTGTGTGTGGTTGATGACAATGAAATGCCTCCAGAGGATGGACCAGTGCCTTAACCTAGGGAAAAGAGTCACCCAATTACATACATCAACTGAAGATCTTAAATCAAGCACTCTTGGGCTTAGGATAAGTTCTTTGCCTATTACCCCTCTCCCCCAAACACATGGACATCAAATTCTTATTTGGTTGTAAACTCACTAAACTCACCCAAAAGACTTTAATCTTAACTTTGTTAGGAAATCAGAGATGACTTCACAATACTCTTTGTTTACCATATGCTAATACACTTTGTGACACTAACATATATGAGCTCAGAACTGAAACAAGAAGACATACACAAATGCAAGATTGGAACTCAATAGCATTCTCATTAACATATTTAGGATTAATATATAATCAAAATAACACAAAGATAGGAAAAAGGCCCAAAATCTAGCTCCTCTATCAATATAATACCATCAACAACCAAGGACCAAAAAGAATGTTTTGGAACCCTCACTAAGTCAAAAAAGCTACAATATATACTCCCCTAGTCATCTTGAAATCCCAGAACAGGATGCAACAAGCTACAGATGACTAGGGTTAGGGTTTCACCTGCTAAACCAATTGAAACAATCAAGAATTTATTACAGGGGAAGAAACCCAAGCAACCAGGAGAGAACAGATCCCAGAGTGATCCTCAATCATGACAAATGCACTGAGAAAGTACCGAGAACCACAAAAATGCCAAATTTGTGAACCTGTTCGGCCACCTGTAACACACCTCGAGCACAAAGAACATGGTACAGACCCCTACAAATGATCATGGCACACCCTGGACCACACTACAATGGCAAACAAATCATCTCTTACCAGATCTAGTCACTTCTGCATTTAATTTTGGTCCTTTTGGTCGCAGGAAACCCTTCACAAATTTGAATTTGAAATCAAACGGTCATTTCCATGGCACCAGTAGAAAATCAGTGGTCCACATTTGAATCTTGATCAACTTTAAGTCCTAACAGTTAGATCTCTCTTTTTCACGGTCCTTATGATTTATCACTTAATAGGACCCTAGCCAAACTTAGTGAATTGGTGATTGAAGGATACCTCCAAGTCGTAGAATAATTTATGCCTTTGTCAAAATATTTAGCTATTATGTGAATGCTTGTTTGCTAAGTCGCTAAACCTTTTGGAACATTACCACCTTACTCAGTGAATGAGAGAAGCCTCAAAAAAATTTTGGGCCACTAAACACTTTATCAGAACCACTAAGACCTTAGACCAAAACCCAGGCCCACCTTTTAATGAAATCAATGGCTATCTTAAGTTCGCATGGAGCATAAAGATTCTATCAAAACTTAAGACAACCATTAGATTAACCTTTTACCTCCGCACTGTAGATCCTCTGATGGGATATGAAATCAACAATCGTCTGATAATCTCATGTGTCACAACAAACCCCTCAGATCATGCACTGACCGTAGAATGCTCTGCAAGTGTCAGGACCCTCTGACATGCCAAAAACTCAGGTCCCACTGACAACCGCCTAGTCACAACATACACCAACCAATAAGAGACCGCCAACTATGCTGACCTGGCATTGGACCCACTAACAACCTTTACGTTAGATTCCAAATTGACAGTTGTTGCATGATCACAAAGGGGATGAAAATTCCTTGTGATCATGCGAAAACCATCAGATTCTCAAGTGACTGACAACTTGACCCCACTCTACCACATAGGCCACTTCAATGAATCACAAGATGCCATGTTGAAATATCTAGCAAGTAGACATGCAACTTTTCCTTTCATGCTTGGGTCCCTCTGACAACCCTACCGTATCATCTTTTCTTTCCGCCAATAAAATGTTGCCACTTGTGCTTATGGGGCAGTGGACTTGCCTGTTTGAAGCATTATGCCATGGAAAGGAATCAATGATCATTGTAAAATCACAAGCCTCTGAAAAAACCCTTGCAAACTTACAACAACCATAGGATTAAGATGGTGTCAGAGAGTCAAGCCCGGGAAAATAATTAAGCCATAACATTAGGGAAAATTAATGCAGGGACTTAGGAAGAATTAAATCACTAGGACTTAGGAAATATTAAAGCCTGTCGGGTGCTAGAGACTTAGGAAAATTTAATAGCCGACCGCGCAAGGTGATAAAACAATAAGGCATATGCATTAAAAGGTTTTTTAAGTGACCCAAAAAGTAACAACAAATTAGAACAGGGCTAGGGCAATACAAAGGGTTTTTTTATTACAATGGCTAGTTTTTGAATTTTCTAAGCCTAGGGTTTATGCTAGAGACCTAAAGACAACAGTAGAGACCAGAAGAAAAGGGCTAGAGCCATGAAATTTTTTTACACATGCTAACAGATGGGTTAGGTAAAGATTCATTCTTACCATTTAATACTTCACCTTTCTGACTGACTTGAGTGCTGAATATGTCTCCTTGATTTGTGCTTTTAACAAACTTCACTTCATCTGAAATACTACAACATCCTTTATGATTGTTGCTTGCATCTTCATTTCTTCTTGCATGACTCCTAAGGTTAGAATTGGTATGAAAAAATCTATTTTTCATTCTGCAAAACCTTGTTCTGTGTCCAATCTTGTTACATATCTGACTAACTATTCCATTGTTTCCATATCTTGGTCCAGGCTAATTGATCTGTGATATTCAATTTCTAGAAATGTGTCCAACCTTGTTGCATCTATAACATACTACTCCATTTCTTCTGTTCATATCTTCAGTAGGTTTCTTATCTAGATGGTTAGTATTTCTAAACACTGTACTACTATTGTTATTCTCAACAAATTTAGGTTTTTTGCATTCAATAGCTCTATGTCAAAAATCATGACAATTATAACAATAACCATTAAGAGGTTTAAATTGCTTACCTATGCAATCTCTCTTCATATGACCAACAATATTACATGCAAAACATCTACCTTTGAATTCTCTTTACATACCTCTAGGTGATTCCTTTTTCTTAGGTGGTTCTTCTTCCTTAGGTGTATCTTTAGATTTGTTAATCTCATTAGACTTCTTCTCAACTATGTTTTCAGATATTTTTAGATCTAGTTCCTTTCTTTCTTCATTTGCTTTAAAAGTGTTGAATCTGAGACTAGTTTTATCATAGAATGGTTTTTGATAAGATATTTGTTCACCAATCTTCTCATTTGTTGAATATAGTAGTTCAAGTTGCTACTTAGATTGAGTTAGTTTTCCTTTCACAATTGTATTGTATTTCTCAAGTTCAACATACTGCAAATTGACTTTCTCAAGTTCAGATGTTACTTTACCAAGTTTAGATTTTAGCTCTTCATTTTCAAGCTAAAGATTTTCATTCTCAGATTTTAGATTTGCTTCATTCTTGCCATTTCCATCTTTCTGACTTAGCTTTAGATTTTCTATCTTCAGTTCATGTTTAAGGATCTCATTTTCTTTCTCTTAGTTGTCATCACAATCTTCAATATGAATTTTGGATTCCTTTCCAGATTTTAGATCTTCCAACTTGTTTTTTAGTTTCTTAACAAGGTTCTTTGCATCATCATATTTTCCTTTCAGAGTATCTCTTTCTTCAGTAAGAATATCAATCTGTTCAAGAGCTTCCTCAAGATTCTTTTGTAGCTGATCCATATCCATAGAGATCTTACTCAAGTTGCTAGGATTTCCTTGAATGATTCTTTTCCAAGTAACTAAGCTCTGATACTGAAATTGTTAGAAATAGGGAATACTAAGGGGAGGGGGTGAATCAAAATTCTACAAACTTTTAATTTTGCCCAATTATGGATATAACAGATTATCTTAATGTATGCATAACATAGAAAGCTAAACAATATGCATAGCAATAAAAAAAAAGGAACTCATAACACATTATTTTTTCTCAAGGAAACCCCGGCCGAGGGAAAACCAAAGTGGGGATGGTACCCACAAAGATCCACTAATCAAAAGTATCATGTTCAGGATGTTGATGAACAACAACTGATTTAGAACCAAAATGAAGAATCTATAATTCAAGATTACTGAGAAGTTGATGATTAGATATGCAAGATGATTAAATCAGTATTATGTTGTCATTGATGTCAACTAGCTTGACAATACTTATCTTGTAAGTTACTATACCAACACATCTGAAGGAAGGTGAAAGAGATGAAGAACAAAAATATCTACATGAGGAAGATGTATATGATAGATGAGGATAAGGAATACACTAAGTAACTTGTTGATGAGTCTATGACTTGATGAAATTGACTTTATTATGTTGCATTCATCTATGATGAAGAATAGAGCTGAAAGATACAAATTAGTGTTGTCAGTGAATAAAGCATTTCAGTATACACTGACAAAGTGTAGTGTATACCAAGCACAATATTAATCAAGCTTGTGTTCACCAATGCATTTCTTTGTTAACTGAGAAAAATAGAAAGGAATTAAATGATTAGTTTAGCCGATAAAGTGATGAGCTGTAAAGTGTATGAAATTAAGGTAATAGATAATGTTTGTTATGAAGATCAATGACTAACATAAAGCAAAAGGATCTAATGGAGCAGATTGAAATGTGTTACTGACACATCAGCTGAGGGAGCTTAAAGCGGCAAAATCTATGAATATGATTAAGTGGAAAAATTTGATGGAGGAAAAGAAAATGATTTACTCGTCTATATAAGAGACATTGGTTTCATTATGAAAACATGCTAAAAGAAGAAGATACTATAGAATTATTGCATGGAGAAGTTTTCATGCATTTAGATCATACTGGTTAATAAGAACCAAGCTGTAGAATAGTTACTGAGCTACAAAGAGTTATTACCGATGGATAGTAAGTTGATACAATATTGAATCTGAACTGTTATATTGGTGAGAAATACTTGAATAAGCTGAACATTGATCTATAAACTACAACCTAAAGTTTTTTTAAGGCAAATAATCTATTGTTACATATTTAACCATTGTACATAGACAAATCTCTTAACCGATTGGACTATGAAAGTCTTTTGATGTTTCATTCATAGAGTGAACATTGTTACCCTATCAACCCCAGAGTGACTGTTGGTTGGATGATAACTTCTAGTCTAAAATCCTCTAACAAGGTCACACCTAACAGTGTTTTTGTAAACCTTTAACAGGGTTAGGTCTTCACCGACCTCACTTCAGAAGAGTGAACAATTTTGGGTTGCCAGTCCCAGGTGGTTTCTCCCTTTACAGGGTTTCCATGTTAAATCTCTTATGTTATGTGTTGATTGTGATATTTGTTTGTTATCATACTTTGCATATTACATGTTAGATTTAATCAATAATTATTACAAAGTTTAGACTGACAATCGATAAATACATAGACAATGAAAGTATTATATGTTTACCAACTTGCAAAAGTAGTAAAATTGTTTTGGATTATAAATTTTGATTTGGGACACTGGATATTTAATTCACCCCCAATCTCAATTATTCTAACAATAGGTATCAGAGTGGTGGTTTCTTAGAATAGAGTTTTAAGGACTTCAACAAAAAGATCTCAAGATGTATAAGAGGGAAGTGCCAAAGATAAAAAAACATAACTTCATAGTATGGAAAAGCTAGATGAAGTTGCACATATATGGAATTGGGAATTCTACACTAGAACTGATGGAGAATGGCTACATTGAACCGACACCAGGTCCCTTGACTCTTGATCAAGTAAAGGATAGGCATGAACATGATATTACTATGATGGAACTTTTTGTTGCCTGTACCGATGCCGAATTTGAAGACATTAAGGGATGCACTACTGCCAAAGCCATGTGGGATAAGCTAACTCTAATATACAGTGGAGATGTGAATGTCAGGAGAGCTAGAGTAGAAAGACTAAGAGGTCGATTTGATGATACAAAGATGAAAGAAGGTGAGAACATTGTGCAATACACAAATAGACTAAAAGAGGTAGTACATGCTATTAGAGCATCTGGTAGAGCTATTGATGATGAAATGGTGATAAGAAAGATTCACAGAACTTTGTTGCCAATTTATGCGATCAAGATCTCTGTAATTCATGAAATAAGGGCTACATCCAACCTCACCCTTGATACTCTGATCGATAAGCTTACAACCTTTGAATTGAATAATTTTTACAATAGTGTTGTACCTTCTATTGAATCCACTTTCATGTCCTCTTTGAAGATTGGTAAGTCTAGTAGCAAGAATGATAATAATAATGATAGTGACAATAATACCAATGATGATCTTGATGAGGTTGAAGCTCTTATGGGCAGAAGATTTCCCAAAGGTAAGGGAAGGTATAGAGGCAAGTTACCTCTAGCATGTTTTAATTGTAAAAAAGTTGGTCACATCACTGCTAGATGTCTAAATAAGAAAGATGATGATATATCGGAAGACCAATTCGAAGGAAGCTATGGGAGAATAGTCAACAGAGGCTACCAACACAACAAAAGAGTCAACCGAGATAGCTATGAAAAAGGAAAAAAAGGTATGTTACATAGTCGAAGAATGTGAATCTGAATCTAACACTGATGATGATGTAGAAGTAGTATTTGTTGCTATGAAGGATGATTTAGAAGAAGAAGAGAAACATGAAGAGACAGCAGTGATCTCTAAAGTAAGCAAAAATGATACATGGATCATAGACAGTGGTTGTACACATCATATGATTGGTGATATAGAGAAATTTGATGTAATTGATGAATATGATGGTAGATCTATTAGAATTTGAAATGATGCACCTTGTATGGTGAGAGGTAAAGGTTCATTGATGATTAATGATAGAATAAAATGTAAGAATGCATATTGGGTAGATGGACTGAACTACAATTTGATAAGTGTGGCACAACTGAACAACTCAGGTCACCGACTTGCTTTTGAGAGAAGAAAGGTTAGAATCTATGATGATGGAGGAAGACTTGTTGGAACCAGTACACAATCTAGGGCTAATCTATTTTATCTTGATATTGATCAGTCTTCTTGTTTATTAATGAAAGATGAAGATACATGGTTGTGGCATAAGAGGTTATGTCATGTGAATTTTGATAACATGGTCAAGATTAGTAAGAAGAAAAGAGTTAGAGGATTTCCTAACTTTTCAAAATTGAATCATGCTATTTGTCATGAATGTTAGAAAGGTAATATGACTAAGTACATTTTTAAAAGAAAAGACTACTCAACAAAGAAGATACTTGAATTGTTTCATACTGACCTATGTGGTCCTATGAGAACTCAGAGCTATTATGGTGATAGATACTTTATTCTTTTTGTGATGACTACACTAGACTGATGACTGTTATGGTTTTGAAAGAGAAATCTGAAGCTTTTAAATTATTTAAATGGTATAAGGCTAAGGTAGAGAAAGAGACTGGAAAAGAAATCAAATGCTTAAGATTTGATAGAGGAGGTGAATTTATCTCTGATGAATTTACTCATTTTTGTAATGAGAATGGTATTAAGAGACAGGTCTCTGCACAGAGAACACCTCAACAGAATGGGATTGTTGAAAGAAGGAGTAGGTCAATCATTTATTGTGCTAGAACACTAATGCTACAAAATAATGTTACTTAGACATATTGGAGGGAAGTTGTCAGCATAGCCGTATATGTGCTTAACTAAGTACAACTGAAGAAGGACACCAACCAGACACCTTATGAGCTATGGTTTGGACACAAACCTACTATAAGTTATTTCAAAATTCTTGGAAGCAAATGTTTTATTCTGAAAGATGAGAGAAATGGGAAATTTGATTCTAAAGGTGATGAAGGAATATTCTTAGGGTATTCTACTAAGATTAAAGCATACAAATGTCTGAATAAGGTTACAAATAAGATGATTGAAAGTACTAATGTTTGTGTTGATGAGTATGATGACATAAAAATAGAAGAAAGAAAGGAACTAGAAGACTATGGTAGATTCACTTACATTGAACTTCCCAACTATCTATCAAAGTCGCAACTTGTGATAACCGGTCAGTAGGAAAATAACCCCGAGGAATAGGAAAGGGAAACCAACGAACAAGATGGTGCTACCAAGCAAGCAAATGAACCTAAACAAGATAAACAAGAAAGAAGAAACTGAGTATTGGCTAGTTTTGTTAGAAGATATCATCCCAAGACACAAATTATTGGAAACAGACAAGCTGGAATGCAGACAAGAAGCAAAACAAGACAAGGTACATGTCTAGTTTGCTAATTTGAACCAAAGAATGTGAAAGTTGCATTAGAAAATGAAGAATGGGTTAATGAAATGAAGGAGGAGATAGAAAAAATAGAGAAAAATGAAACTTGGTCCTTAGTACCCCAACCTAAAGATAAGAATGTTATCGGTACTAAATGGATATTCAGAAACAAAATGAATGAAAATGGTGAAGTGACAAGAAATAAAGTGAGATTGGTATGCAAGGGATATGCACAGGAAGAAGGCATTGATTATGGTGAAACATTTGCACCTGTTGCTAGATTGAAAGGAGTTAGAATGTTACTTGCATATGGTACACACAAGAAATTTAAGGTTTATCAAAAGGATTTGAAATCAGCATTTCTGAATGGTATACTTGAATAAGAGGTCTACATAGAACAACCTGAAGGATTCATTGATCTAGACAACATAAACATGGTATGTATATTACACAAATCTTTATATGGTTTGAAGCAAGCACTAAGAGCATGGTATGAAAGACTGCATACTTACTTGTTAAGTATTGGATTTGTAAGAACTAGTGAGAACAAAAATTTGTACATGAAAGGTGATACTGATGACACTATTATTATTGCTAAAATTTTTGTTGATGATATTATTTTTGGAGGTCAAGATCATGTATGTAAATCTTTTGCTGATGACATGAGGAATGAGTTTGAAATGTCTATGTTCGAAGAGATTAAATTATTTCTCAGATTACAAGTGATACAACAGAGTGATGGGATATTCATCACACAGTCAGAGTACATAAAGGAAGTCTTGAAGACATTTGGCATGGAAGATGCTAAACTTGTGGGAACACCGATGGCTACTAGAAGTAAATTGACAAAAGAAGATGAAACTATAGAGGTAAACCAGACACTTTACCAATCCATGATTGGTAAGCTAATGTATGTAGTTTAGAGTAGACCAGATATAGCACATGCTGTGGGAATTGTTGCTAGATATTCTACTAGTCCTAGAGGATCAAACATGATTGCTACTAAAAGAATCTTAAGATATCTGAAAAAGATAGAGGATTATGGATTATGGTATCCTAAGGAAGGTAAGTTTGAATTGAAAGTTTACACCAATGCTGATTGGGCTGGAAATGTGGATGATAGAAAAAGTACCACCTGAGGAGCATTTTTCTTTTGTGAAAGACTTGTAACCTAGACAAGTAAAAAAAAAGCTTGTATTTCTCAGTCTACAACTGAAGCAGAGTATGTTGCTGTTGCTACTAATTGTTCAAACATTGCATATATCAAGCAAGTTTTGGAAGGAATGAATGAGGTAATCACTGATCCATTGATCATATACTATGACAACACAAGTGCTATTAATATTTCAAAGAATCCTGTGATGCACTCTAAGACAAAGCATATATCAATTAAGTATCATTACTTAAGAGAACAAGTGCAAGAGAAGAAAGTAAAGTTAGAATTTGTTACATCTAAAGAACAACTTGCAGACATTTTTACAAAGCCTCTACCGAAGGACACTTTTGAATATTTGAGGACTAGACTTGGGGTCCGTCCCCTGTCTATTAGTCACTAATGTGATCTAGATGTTGCATTAGCCTAATCTTATCAGAAGAACATTCATGTTGATGCAGCATAGTTCACACTTTGGATTTTGTTCAAGGTTGTGATTAAGTTTGAAGAACTAAAACAGATTGGGATATCAGTATACTAAGATACAGAGGAAGTAATGGACACTAGAGAGTTACTTAGCTACTACAGAGCTGATTATTTATTTGTTTCTTTGGCATTGTTGTCAAAGGGAGAGATAAATAATATGAAAAGAAAAGGAGATTTTCACTGATTGAGAACTATTTAAGGGAGAGATAACTTGAGAACTGAAAAGGTTATATCTATAGAATGACAAAGCTATATTTTATAATGTTGTTTTAGTAACGTAGTAATTAAACATATTAAGCTAGGGAGAGCTTACACTACCCAACATTTGATCAAAAAAATTTAGAATACATGTTTGGTATGTGTATGGTACATTTCATATTACTTGAGTTGTCATCAATGCCAAAGGCAGAGATCAATGAACTACAACTGATTTAGAACCAGAATGAAGAATTTGTAATTCAAGATTACTAAGAAGATGATGATTAGATATGAAAGATGATTAAATTAGTATTATGTTGTCATTGATGTCAACTAGCTTCACAATACTTATCTTGTAAGTTACTATACCGACACATCTAAAGGAAGGTGAAAGAGATGAAGAAAAAAAATATCTACATGAGGAAGATGTATATGATAGATGAGGATAAGGAATACACTAAGTAACTTGTTGATGAGTCTATGAATTGATGAAATTGACTTTATTATGTTGCATTAATCTATGATGAAGAATAGAGCTGAAAGACACAAAACAATGTTGTCGGTAAACAAAGCATTTCAATATACACCGACGAACTGTAGTGTGTACCAAGCATAGTATTAACCAAGCTTGTGTTCACCGACTCATTTCTTTGTTAACTGATAAAAATAGAAAGGAATTAAATGATCAGTTTAGCTGATAAAGTGATGAGCTGTAAAGTGTATGAAATTGAGGTAACAGATAATGTTTGTTATGAAGATCAACAGCTAACATAAATGAAAAGGATCTAATGGAGTAAATTGAAATGTGTTACTGACACATCAGCTGAGGGAGCTTAAAGCGGTAAAATCTATGAATATATTTAAGCAAAAAAATTTGATGGAGGAAAAGAAAATGATTTACTCGTCTATATAAGAGACATTGGTTTCATTATGAAAACATGTCAAAAGAAGAAGATACTGCAAAATTATCATGTGCAGAAGTTTTCATGCATTCTGATCATACTAGTTAATAAGAACCAAGCTATAGAACAGTTACTGAGCTACAAAGAGTTATTACCAATAGATAGAAAGTTGATATAGTATTGAATCTGAAGTATTATATTGGTCAAAAATATTTGAATGAGCTAAACATTGATCTGTAAATTGAAAATTGAAGTTATTTTATGGAAGATCATCTACTGTTACATATTTAACCATTGCACACAGTCAAATATCTTAACAGAGTGGACTATGAAAATCTTTTGATGTTTCATTCATAGAATGAGCACTGGTATCCTATCAACCCTAGAGTGACTCCTGGTTGGATGATAACTTCTTGTCTAAAATCCTCTAACAAGGTCACAGCTAACAGTGTGTTTGTAAACCTTTAATAGGGTTGGGTCTTCATTGACCTCACTTTAGAAGAGTGAACAATTTTGGGTTGTCGGTCCTAGGTGGTTTTTCTCTTTACAGGGTTTCCATGTTAAATCTCTTGTGTTATGTGCTGATTGTGATATTTGTTTGTTATCATACTTTTCATATTACATGTTAGATTTAATCGATAATTATTACAAATTTTAGACTGACAATCGATAAATACATAGACAGTGAAAGTATTATATGTTTATTGACTTGCAGAAGTAAAATTGTTTTGGATTATACATTTTGATTTGGAATACTAGATAACTATTTCACCCCGCCCTCCTCTTAGTTATTCTAATAGATTTTGACCCTGTTAGGAGTCTATTACATGCATACAATGTCTCAGTCCTGATTAAGGGACTATAGGCCTTGTTAGAAGCCTCAACCCTATTAGGAGTTGGCAGTACAAAATGTGATTACTAGAGGATCCCACTTCCCAAACAAGTAATATACAATATTCACTGATTATTGAAATAGGTCAAGGTACATAACCTTATACTACTTGCATCAATATCTCTTCATTTCTCTTCACTTTTTCTATTACATTCGCATATTCAGTACTCCTTTTTTACATTACATTTTTACATATCTTTATACAAGTTATTAAGATTAATAACATTCCAGTTGGCTATCATATTTAAAAATATCTTTATCCAAGGGTTAACATCAAGGATGTCATCCCTTTATGTTGTTAATGTTGGAAATAATTGTCTGAAGAAAATTGCTACTCAAATTATGTATTGTCTTTGATGTCACATAATGTCATAGTCCGCAACAATCAGTACCTACCGAGCTCAGTCGGTCTGCCTGGTAGTAAAATTAGTGTTTATTGAGTTCACTCAGTTGTCAAAGAAAAGTTAGCATTTACCGAGTTCAGTCAGTTGTCAAAGAAAAGTTATCATTTACCGAGTTCACTCGGTTGTCAAAGAAAATTTAGCATTTACCGAGCTCACTCGGTTATCGAAGAAAAAGGATTATCAGTGTTTACCGAGTTCCCTCGGTCTCCAAAGATTATAGAAAGTTATGGTCACCGAGCACTGTCGGTCCTTGAAGGATCTTTGCAAATAAAGTTTGCTTAATTCAGCTGACTGTTATACTAAGTAATGCCAATTTGACAAATCTAAAATCATATAAATAAAAGGTCAAATGTGAAAAATAAAGAACAGATATAGAAGAAGATATATAGAAGAAAGACAGGAAAGGTGTGTGCGCAATTGTGAAGGATGACCAGATATCCTTGAGGAGCAGCAGAGATATATTCGATCAGGAAGGATCTCACTTATACAGAATAGAGATCTGTAATCAGCAAGGTAGTTGCATTATTATACAGGTCATTTTCATTGTTACCTTTTTATCATTGTAACAGTGAATTCTAAATCTCTTAACCGAGTTGGTTTAACAACCATATTGTAAATCCTCTAACAAGGTGACAATTCCATTGAATTGTTCTCAAGACCTCTTACCAGGCCACTCCTAGCAGGGTGATTAAATCCTCTAACAAGGTCACACCTAACAGTGTGTTTTGTAACCTTTTATCGGGTTGGCTTCTAATCGGGCATCACTTCAGAAAAGTGAAAATTAGTATCTAGATACATTGGTGGTTTTTCCCATATTGGGTTTCCACGTTAAATCCTATGTCTCTTATGTTCTTAATAGTTATCTTAATCATGTACAAGTGGTGATGAATATTTAAAAGATAATTTTACTAATACTCTCTGCATCTACCAAGTTACTGCAATCTATTTACTGAGTGTTAAACAGATAATATTCATTAAGATATCCTAAGGGATCTGGAAAGAAATAATAGGAAGTGTTTTATGGTTGAGTGATTCACCCCCCCTCTCAGTCACTTCATCCATATTCCATCAATTGGTATCAGAGCTTTTGGTGCTTGCAAGAAGGGTTTCAAGGACCTAAGCTAAAGATCAGGATGTCTTACAAGAGAGAAATTCCAAAGCTCAATAGAGATAACTTTTCAGCATGGAAAGGTCTCATGAGACTTCATCTAGCTTCCATTGGTGATTCAGGATGCAAATACATTGATGAAGAATACACAGTTCCTACTGGCACATTAACTGTTGAAGACATTGCAGAGAAAAAGAGTCATAACACCATGATGATAGACATTGCATTAGCTCTCAGCTATGAAGAATTTTATGATATTAAAGAATGCACTACTGCATATGAAATGTGGATCACACTGAAGAAAATATATGGTGGTGATGCAAATGTGAAACGAGCCAAAGTAGAAAGCCTAAGAGGACAGTTTGACAAAATGAATATGAAAGAAGATGAAAACAGTGCAAAATATGTTGAAAGGATCAAAGAAAGTGTTAGTGCAATTAGAGCTTCTGGAGGAACAATCTCTGATGAAACTATTATAAGCAAGGTACTCAGAACATTACTCCCTATCTATGCAATAAGAGTATCAGCTATTCAAGAAAGAAGATGTGAAACAAACCACAATATAACTTTGGATGCTTTAGTTGGAAGATTGACAGTCTTTGAATTAGACAACTATGACAACTATGTTCCAATTTCCAAAAATATTGAGTCAGCATTTGAGGCCAAGGTTTCACTAAGGAAGAACAAGAAAATAAAAGAAGTTCAGTCAGAAAGTGAAGAAGTATTAGAAGAAAGTTCTGATAGTGATCTTGAAATTGTAGAAGCATTACTTGCAAAGAAGTACTCTAAAGGGAAAGGTAAATATAAAGGTAAAACTCCTTTAATCTATTTTTCATGTGAAGAAATTGGACATATTGCAGCTAGGTGCCCAAACAAGTAGGCCAAGGAAGAGAAGAGAGGTCACAAGTACTATGGAAAAAAGAATTTCAAATCATTCAAGGATAAAGGTAAGAAAACATGTTTTATGGCTAAAGATTATGATGACAGTGAAGAAGAAATTGTCTTTATTGCTATAAAACATGAATCTGATGATGATGAAGATAAGATGGCACTTATTTCTCATATAAGCAAAGATGATATATGGATAATAGATAGTGGATGTTCACACCACATGACTGGTGACAACACAAAATTTGAATACCTAGAAGACTGTGATAGTGGCAATGTAAGATTTGGAAACAATGAACCTTGTTGTATAAAAGGAAAAGGAAGAATCTCATTAACCAAAGAACTCATATGTGATAATGCTTATTGGGTTGAAGGACTAAAACATAATCTTCTAAGTGTAGCATAGCTAATCAACATTGGTTTCAAGGTTGAATTCATGAATAGTCAAGCAAGACAGCTGGATGAAAAAGGAAAACTCATTGGATCAGGCAAACAAACAAAAGGTAACTTATTTTATCTTGATCTCAGTGAATATTCATGCTTTATTTCTCAAATTGAAGAAAGTTGGCTATGGCACAAAAGGTTATGTCATGTGAATTTTGATAACATGATGAAAATAAGCAAATTCAAGAAGGTAAGAGGCATTCCTACTTTGAAGAAACCTGATATTGGTCTATGTAAGAATTGTCAGATTGGCGAAATGAGTAAGACTAGTTTTAAGAGTAAGAACTATCAGTCTAAAGAGATTTTGGAAATTGTGCATACTGATTTATGTGGACCTATTGGAATAGAAAGTTATACTGGAGATAAATTCTTTATTCTTTTCGTTGATGATTATTCTAGAATGATGACTGTTATGTATTTAAGAGAAAAGTCAGAAGCATTTGAAAAATTCAAATGGTACTTGGCAAGAGTGGAAAAGGAAACAGGGAAAAGATTGAAATGCTTAAGATCAGACAGAGGTGGTGAATTCATCTCCCATGAATTTAACAACTTTTTCATTGAAAGAGGAATCAAAAGATAGGTATCAGCTCCTAGAACTCCTGAGTAGAATGGAATAGCTGAAAGAAGAAATAGATCTATTATGGATTGTGCAAGGACTCTAATGATAGAAAAGAACATCACCATAAAGTACTGGAAGGAAGCTATCAGCACTACAGTTCCTACCTTGAACCAAGTACAATTGAAGAGAGACACATTCAAAACTCCTTATGAGTTATGGTATGGCTATAAACCCAATGTAAGTTACATGAAAGTATTTGGTAGCAAGTGTTATATCTTAAAAGAATCCAGAAGAAATAAATTTGATGTGAAAAGTGATGAAGGAATATTCCTAGGATATTCTAGCAAAAGTAAGGCATACAAATGTCTAAACTTGTCTACTCACAAAGTCATAGAAAGTATACATGTAAAATTTGATGAGTTTGCAGTAAAGACTGAAGAAGAAAGCAAAAGGGAACCTAAAAACTACAGGAGATTCATTTGCATTGAACCTAAAACATTGCCAGACACAACTATCAATGAGGAAACTATATCTACCGAGCCTAGCACAGTAACTGAGTCATAGGAAGAAGTTCAAACTGAGTCACAGGAAGAAGTTCAAACTGAGTCACAGGAAGAAATTCAAACTGAGTCTCAGCCTGAAGTTACCGAGCAAATATCTACCGAGCCAGAGCAACCTGAAGAAGAGATCCTAGAAGACAACAACATGACTCATTCAAAAAGCAAGGAACCTATACTAGCCAAATATGTCAGAAGGCATCATACACCAGATCAAATTATTGGAAACAAATTAGATGGTACTATGACAAGAAGTAAGCTAAAAGGTACATGTCTGCTTACTAATTTTGAACCTAGAAATATCAAAGATGCATTGAAAAATGAAAGTTGGATTGAAGCAATGAATGAAGAATTAGAACAAATACAAAAGAACAAAACATGGACTCTTGTACCTAGACCTAAAGATAAGAATGTAATTGGAACAAAATGGGTATTTAGGAATAAGCTAAATGAAGATGGTCAAGTATCTAGAAACAAAGCTAGATTGGTATGTAAAGGTTATTCTCAAGAAGAAGGTATAGATTATGGTGAAACTTTTGCTCCTGTTACAAGATTAGAAGGTGTAAGAACTCTACTTGCTTATGCAACACATAAAGGATTTAAGGTATATTAGATGGATATAAAATCTGCATTTCTCAATGGAATTCTTGATGAAGAAGTCTACATTGAGCAACCTAAAGGTTTTGTTGATCCAGATAAAAAGGACATGGTCTGCAAGTTACACAAAGCATTGTATGGTTTGAAACAAGCTCCTAGAGCATGGTATGAAAGACTCCATAACTATCTGATTCAGATTAATTTCAAAAGAGCCAATGATAACAACAATCTGTATATTAAAGAAGGACCGGATGACAAAATTGTATTGGCAGAAATATTTGTAGATGATACTATATTTACAGGGAATGATGATCAGTGCAAAGAATTTTTAGAGCAAATGAACAAAGAATTTGAAATGTCTATGTTTGGTTTAATAAAATTCTTTGTTGGTCTTCAAATTTAGAAAAGAAAGAATGGTATATACATTACTCAATCTAAATACATTAAGGAAATACTTAAGAAGTTTGGTATGGAAGATTCAAAACCAGTTGGTTCACCCATGTGTACTAGACTGAAACTTACCAAAAATGATGATTCAAAAGAAGTAGATCAGACCTTATACCAATCTATGATTGGAAAATTGTAGTATGTAGTACATACAAGACCTGATATTGCCTTAGCAGTCGGTATAGTAGCAAGATTCTTAGCAAAACCTAAGGAAAATCATATGATGGCAATCAAAAGAATCTTAAGGTACTTAAGAGGAACTGAAGAATATGGTTTGTGGTATAAATTTGGAGGCAATCTAGACTTAAAAGTGTTTACTGATGCTGATTGGGCAGGGAACATTGATGACAGAAAAAGTACAAGTGGTGGAGCATTTTTTCTTGGAAAAAGACTAGTATCCTAGACCAGTAAAAAGCAAAATTGCACATCTCAATCCATAGCTGAAGCATAATATGTTGCTGCTGTAGTAAATTGTTCAAATATTGTTTGGTTTAAACAGTTATTACAAGGTATGAAGGTTGAAATCAAAGAACCAGTTGTTATATTTTGTGACAATACCAGTGCAATAAACATTTCGAAGAATCCATTAATGCATTCCAAAACCAAGCACATTGCTATTAAATATCACTTTGTCAGAGAATTGGTGCAGGACAAGGAAATTAGATTAGAATATATTCATACAAAAGAGCAGATTGTAGACATTTTCACCAAACCATTACCCAAGGATGCATTTGTGTATCTAAGAGGTAAGTTAGGGGTCATTCCCCTATCCGAGGCTCACTAAATATAGTTTTAGTGATGCATCAACCAGAACATGATTGAAAATCAACAAGTTGATGCAGCATATTCAAGGAATCATTGCATATGAATCAGTACTTGAGGTACATTAGTTTACACCGGTAATATGTGAATTGTCTTTGGCATGTGTTGTCAAAGAGGGAGTGTCTTTGCTATGTCTTTGCTATTACTTCAAGAAATTTTCAATAGTCAGAAGGAAGAGTTTTTAAGAAAAAGGAAGTTTGCTGACAGAGGGAGATTTGAATCTAAACCGAGCTAATCCTTTCAAAATTTCTTATGCTATGACATATTGTGTTGCCATCAATGCCAAAGAGGGAGATTGTTGGAAATAATTGTCTGAAGAAAATTGCTACACAAATTATGTATTGTCTTTGATGTCACACAATTTCATAGTTCGCAACAACCAGTACCTACCAAGCTCAGTCGGTCTGCCTGCCAGTAAAATTAGTGTTTACCGAGTTCACTCAGTTCTCAAAGAAAAGTTAGCATTTACCGAGTTCGGTCGGTTGTCAAAGAAAAGTTAGCATTTACCGAGTTCACTCGGTTGTCAAAGAAAAGTTAGCATTTACTGAGCTCACTCGGTTATCGAAGAAAAAGGATTATCAGTGTTTACTGAGTTCCCTCGGTCTCCAAAGATTGTAGAAAGTTATGGTCACCGAGTACTGTCGGCCCTTGAAGGATCTTTGCAAATAAAGTTTGCTTAATTCAGCCGACTGTTATACTAAGTAATGCTGATTTGACAAATCTAAAATCATATAAATAAAAGGTCAAATGTGAAAAATAAAGAACAGATATAGAAGAAGATATATAGAAGAAAGACAAGAAAGGTGTGTGCGCAATTGTGAAGGATGACCAGATATCCTTGAGGAGCAGTAGAGATATATTCGATCAGGAAGGATCTCACTTATACAGAACATAGATCTGTAATCAGCAAGGCAATTGCATTATTATACAGGCCATTTTCATTGTTACCTTTTTATCATTGTAACAGTGAATTCTAAATCTCTTAACCGAGTTGGTTTAACAACCATATTGTAAATCCTCTAACAAGGTGACAATTCCATTGAATTGTTCTCAAGACCTCTTACCAGGCCACTCCTAGCAGGGTGATTAAATCCTCTAACAAGGTCACACCTAACAGTGTGTTTTGTAACCTTTTACCAGGTTGGCTTCTAACCGGGCATCACTTCAAACAAGTGAAAATCAGTATCTAGATACATTGGTGGTTTTTTCCATATTGGGTTTCCACATTAAATCCTGTGTCTCTTGTGTTCTTAATAGTTATCTTAATCATATACAAGTGGTGATGAATATTTAAAAGATAATTTTACTAATACTCTCTGCATCTACCAAGTTACTGCAATTTATTTACCGAGTGTTAAACAGATAATATTCATTAAGATATCCTAAGGGATTTGGAAAGAAATAATAGGAAGTGTTTTATGGTTGACTGATTCACCCCCCCCTCTTAGTCACTTCATCCATATTCCATCAGTTAATTCATTATATTGATAAACAAAATAATCCCTTAACTCTTTATCAATTCTATATTCAAATTATGTCCTGTTGACTTAACACTGTCTTTAGTAAAACTGTCATAACTTCTTCCCTACATGTCGTACTAACTTTCACTCTAAGGTGAGTCTTCAATAGTCACCATAGACTCTATGTTCAAGTGCACAAGCATTGAACTTACTCCGATCAAGATTTCCAATCAAAACTATCTTCTGGTTTACTGGCAAAAACATTTTGTCTCATACTTAGACAATTTTGCATTTTGCTCTGACATACTAGCTCTTTGACCTGTGTGATCTTCATGTGCATCATATGTTGCCATAATGACAACATCTATGTATCCAAATAAACCAAATTGCCAACATGTCCTTCTCCCCATTTCTTGGTTTTCCTCTCAATTCCTTAGTTGGGGACAAGTGGTAAGAAAACTAGAACCAATCAATTTACTTCACATTAGGATGGGGGATAGAGATGTAGGGAATCTTTTCTATTAACAAAATTTGAGGAAAGAGAAGAGGAAAACTCCTTGAATTTTTAATTTTTTAGAAGAATTCATCTTGGTAGTAACTAGAGGGTTAGAGAGAGGAAGAAAGAGGCTTGGAATTGATAGAAGGAAAAGATAGGAAGGGAAATTGAGCTCTCCATCAAATTCGCCTTGCCATATTTCTTGAAGGAAGGTAGGTGCATCTATCATGAAAGGCTTATTTTATGTAAATGTTTAGTTTTTTTGATTCATATTATAAGAATGTTTGTGTTGTGCTTTCAAGTTGTTTCATGAAGTTTTCTTATTTTTTCTATGTTTTTCTTATGATTGTTGGGAGTGCAAGACTACACTCACCCTTGGGAGGGTTTGAGAGTCTTGAGGGTGAAGGGGTTAGTTGGGAAGATCCCTTTGTGTAGAGCATGGATATATGGGCATCCATGTAGCCTACTTTGTTTTTGCAAATTGGCAGTCATAAGGGAAGTTGATTTGTGCTTTATGAGATAAGCAAGTTGGTTTTGAGATGAGCCTTGTGAAGGCATGTTTTGTAAGAGAAAGTAAGGCTTGTGGTTTTGGTGAAGTATGGCCTCTCCAATAGATCATTTCCACCTTCACTCATTGATGGATAAAATGTGATCATTTGTGAAAACCTTTGGTATGGGAGTACTTGTGTTGATTGTGGTTTTTAAGTTGTTGTGAGTATGTTGTTTGAGTGTTACCCATCCTACCTTGTTTCCCCTAGCTCTGGGGTGGCCATGTAATGGCCTTGGCTGGAGGTGAGCCTCCATGGTCATGTATGAATGTTCTTTGGTTGCAGGTTTTTGAATAAAGGACGAGTTGAAGAATTTTCAAGTTTGGAGATAGTGTTGTTCATGGAAGAAATTTTGTATTGCTAGTCTAAGAAAAAAAAGAAGAAATTATATGTGAATGTATTATATTTGTAAATCTAAAATATTATTGTCTCATTCATTATGTAAATCTTGCATTTGGGGTATGTATAGAAAGATAAATGTTGTATTTAAAATTATTGATGTGAAGATTTGAGTTAGTTTCCTTGAAAAATTTAGAGAAAATATGTAGTTGTTGCTGATAAAACAAATTGGAAATGGAGGAATTTAAATTATTTTCCTTAAGTGAGGATTCTCATTATTGATATTATTTCTTTCAAAATAATTATATTTAGTATTGTTTTATATAGTAAGAATGTACATTTCACTCTTGTAATACTTTCTAAAAATATAGATGCTTCATGAAAATGTATAATTGTGAATTTATTTAAATTGAAATTGTATTCCTATTTACCGTTTTGAGGGATAGAATAGGAAATATTAATTAATTAAATTTTTGTATTCCCTATGTTGTTGAATTGATAATTTGTTGTTAGAATGTTCACATTCTCATGTTTATATTCACATGTATAAAACTAGTAGAATTCAACATTATATTTAAATTTTTTCATCTCTTGCTAATTTCCTGTATAAGCATTCAACACCTAGTTCATATCTTTTTTTATTCAAAGAATATAGTATACATTCATTTAACAATTTCAGTCAGAAGAAAACTAATAAATTAATTAATAGACATGCATTGATAAATAAATTAATAATTATAGTGTGTGTGTATATATATATATATATATATATATATATATATATATATATATATATATATATATATATATATATATATATATATATATATATATATATATATATATATATATATATATATATATATATAATAAAACATATGTAACATAAACACATTTTTACATTTCTATCATAATATGGAATTTGAACATCTATTAAACTTTTAAAATTGTTATATATATTATATATATTTAAGTATATATATTAATTTACACAACATATTTATTTTTCAAAAAAAAGAGATTTGAGTTGTACCTACAAATTTGTCCAGTATATATATATATATATATATATATATATATATATATATATATATATATATATATATATATATATATATATATATATATCTATATATATATATATATATATGGATATATATATATATACATATATAAATATAAATAGATATATATATATATATATATAGATATATATATATACATCTATATATGTATACATATATATACATATATATATATATATATATATATATATATATATATATATATATATATATATATATATATATATATATATATATATATATATATATATACATATATAG
>BSBK01010395.1:0-135089 GCA_027943335.1 Chamaecyparis obtusa
TAGGTTGGAGTTTAATGGAAACAAGTGCATCATTAACAACAAAGAAGGAGAAATAATTGCATCAGGATCAAAGACTAAAGGTAATGTTTTTTAGCTTAATCCAGAAGCAAGTTGTTTTGTTGCTAAAGTAGATGACAGTTGGCTATGGCATAAAAGACTATGTTATATCAATTTTGATAACATAGTAAAGATAAGTAATGTAAAGGTAGTTAGAGACCTACCTAGTATAGAAAAGCTAGTTAATACTATATGCAAGGAATGTGTAATGGGAAAGCATGTGAGGAATTCATTCAAGAGCAAGTATAATTTAGTAGAGAAGAAGTTGGATCTGATTCATATTGACCTATGTGGACCAACACAAACAAGATCATACTATGGAGAAAGGTATTTCATTTTGTTTGTAGATGATTACTATAGAATGA
This sequence comes from Chamaecyparis obtusa, assembly GCA_027943335.1. Lineage (NCBI taxonomy): Eukaryota > Viridiplantae > Streptophyta > Pinopsida > Cupressales > Cupressaceae > Chamaecyparis > Chamaecyparis obtusa. The sequence continues at coordinate 423 of BSBK01010395.1, forward strand.
TGTGGGTTGCATTCTTAAAAGATAAGTCAAAAGCATTTGAGAAGTTCAAAATATTCAAAGCTAAGGTTGACAATGAATCTGGATTAAAGATAAAATGTCTAAGGTCAGATAGAGGAGGAGAATTCACCTCTGACAGATTCTATGAATACTGCGAAGAACATGGCATAAAGAGATAGTTGAGTGCACCTAGAACCCCTCAGTAGAATGGGATTGCAAAGAGAAGGAATAGGATCATCCTTGATATAGCGCACACCATCATGATTAAAGGAAAAGTTGCACACACCTATTGGAGAGATGTGGTCAATACAACACTCTATATAATCAATATAATACAATTAAGGCCTAGAGTGTAGACAAGACACCTTATGAGCTTTGGTTTGGAAATGTTCCCATAGTGAAATACTTCAAAATATTTGGAAGCAAGTGCTACATCAAGAGGGATGAAGCAATAGGCAAGTTTGATGCAAGAAGCGATGAAGGTATTTTCTTGGTTACTCTACTAAAAGTAAAGCTTATAGATGTTTTAACTTGAGATTAAAGAAAATCATTGAAATTGATCATGTTAAGATTGATGAAAAGTTTATGGCTCAAGAAAGATATCATGATTACTCACTTATGATTGAATAAGAACCTAGACCTTCCACTAGTGAGACAGTTGTTGAAGAGATGTTTGACATTATTAATGTATTGTTCAATGACCCTGAAACAAGTGAAGAAGAAACTCAGAAGGAAGATGAGTTAGTATCACCTAAAGTTCCAAAGTCTATATCTAGATATCACTCTAAGGATGACATCATTGGAGATCAAAGCAGAAAAGTCACAAGATCAAAAGCAAAGAATTCAGCAAGCAATGAGGCAGTATGTTTACTATCTCAGATTGAACCTTTAAGTGTTGAAGATGCATGTAATGATTCAGATTGGCATGATGCTATGAAAGAAGAACTAGATCACATTATCAAAAATGATACTTGGGAACTGGTCCCAAGACCTAGTGATAAGAATGTGATTGGAACAAAGTGGATATTCAAAAACAAGATGAATGAAGATGGTACATTGGTAAGGAACAAAGCAAGGTTAGTATGTAAGGGATATGCACAAAGAGAAGGCATTGATTATTCAGACTCATTTGCACCTGTGAGCAGATTAGAAGCTATTAAGTTGTTTCTAGCTTATGCAACAGTCAAAAACTTCAAAGTCTATCAAATGGATTTCAAGTTAGCATTCTTGAATGGAGAGTTAAAAGAAGAAGTATATATTGAGCAACCAGAAGGATTCACCCTATTAGATAGACCTAATATGGTATGCAGATTGAAGAAGGCCCTTTGTGAACTTAAGCAAGCCCCTAGAGCATGATATGAGAGACTTGATGGATATCTAACAAAAAATGGATTCAAGAAAGGAGCAGCAGATTGTAATATATTCATAAGAGAGACATCTAAAGGACTACTACTTGTAGCTATATTTGTTGATGACATTATCTTTGGGGGTAATGATAAAATTAGTGCAGAATTTGCTAAGGAGATACAGAGTGAATTTGAGATGAGTACGATTGGACCTATCAAATACTTCTTGGGATTAAATGTGCAACAAAAAAAGAAAGTTATTTTCATTAATCAGTCCAAATATGTGAAAGAGATATTGAAGAAGTTCAAGATGGATGATTGCAAGCCAGTGGGCACACCTATGATAACTAGATGCAAGCTTACAAAAGAAGATGATTCTCTAGTAGTAGATACAACATTATACAAGTCTATGATTCGTAAACTCATATATCTTACTCAAACTAGATCAGACATTTCTAATGCAGTTGGCATAGTTGGAAGATTTGCAATAGAGCCTAAACAATGTCACCTCATGGGAGTAAAGAGAATATTTAGATACTTGTAGGGTAATATAGATTATGGTCTATGGTATCCTAACTCAGAGAATGTTGAGCTTCATGTTTATACATATGTTGATTGGGAAGGATGTGTTGATGATAGAAAAAGTACATCAGGTGGAGCATTGTTTCTTGGTGATAGACTTATCACTTGGACAAGAAAGAAGAAAAATTGTATTTCTCAGTCAACAATAGAAGCAGAGTATGTTGTAGCAACCTTGAATTTCTCTAAAATTATTTGGCTCAAGTAGATGATAAAGGACTTTTGTATTCAAATTGATTATCCTATTACTATTCATTGTGATAACACTAGCACTATCAATATGTCAAAGAACCGTGTGATGCATGCAAAGACAAAACACATTGAGATCAAGTATCACTTCCTAAGAGACAAAGTGGAAGAGAAAGAAGTCAAGTTGGACTATGTGAGTACTAAAGATCAGTTAGCAGACATATTCACAAAGCCCTTGCCAAAGGATACTTTTGAGTATCTCAGGGAGAAGTTGGGAGTAATTCCCTTCCCTGATTCTACTTAGAAGAAAAAAGAAAAAGCATTAGTCCTCAGGGACTAATGGAAGGTTGACTACTCTACCTTAGGAGTAGTACTGGTGCTTAAAAAGAATGACACCATTTTCCATTGATGTCAAAGGGAGAGTAATATATAGTCATGAAAAAAAGAAGTAAAGAAGGATTAATATACTAAGGAAGAGCAGTATTCAGTCATGAAAGCAATTCAGTTAAGAAAATGGAGAATGTTGAAGAATATTACAGCAGATGGACGATTCATCCTTGCGGGAGTTTTGATGAGGAAATGGAGAATGTTATAAAAGAATTACTCATTTTTATTGGTGGTGTTTTTCATTCCATATGTTGCCATCAATGCCAAAGGGGGAGATTGTTGGACATTTGCCAACAAGCTAGTGCTGACTGTATGTTTGTCATTGATGACAACATATGGTAAGTAGCATGCATAGAAGAATTATGCAGTAAGATTTAAGTATATCAAGCATGGAAATTTTATTAGCATGATATCATGGACAGAGAGGTTAATTGTTAGAATAAATAGCTATGTAGAAGCTTATGTCAACACTGTTCCTAACAGAGTTATAGGTAGTGTTCTGTGAGTGATTGTTCGTACAGTCATCATGGAGCCTTGCACCTTTGGATATGTGATGAAGACATGTTAGTGATGTTACAATCATAGACGTAGAGTTTGATGATCAATATAAGTGAAGTTATGTAGTCGCTATTTTCCAGTAGCAATTTCCTATGTTTATTCAAAAGAGCCAATAGAGATTTTATTGGTTCATGAGTTGCGCTTATCATTTTGGTATGCGCCCCTAGATTACAGATTGGAGAAGAGTAAAGAAAGTTCGGTTAAGAGCGCATGATGTAATTCATCTTGAGGAGAAAGTTTTAGTTACTTTGGTAGAGTTGAGAGTGTGTAGCATGCGTCTACATTTATTAATATTGGACAGGTCCCAGATTGTGTTACGTGCTTAGTAGAGCTGACAAAATTATCATTGTAGTATGTTATGGTTTCTCTAATATGCTTTCAAGGTGGTTGTAGCAGGTCGACTTGATTATATCATTTGGAGGAAAGATATTTATAGGTAGTCATTTATGATTGCTAAAGTATGGTTTAGAGTTGATTGTGAAGAGCAACACAAATTGTGTGAAGTGTTGAGCCATTAGAAGAAGGTCTATGTGACCAAGTAAAGAGTTTGTACTATACATTGGAACTGATATAGACAGTAGGTCAAATCACAGCTCACCAAGATCCAGATATAGTGTGTATCTATTATTTAGAAGGTTGTAGCCTTCAACCCTTTGAGCAGTGTGCTCTTAGAAAGTGTGTCCTCAATCCTAATAGGGTTAATTATAAAAGACTCCTAATAGGGTCCGACCCTTGACTAGGTCACTGTACTAAATGCATTGTAGAGACAACTCCTAACAGGGTTAAGGATCTTCTAACAAGGATCATAATACACTAGTGTAGATTATTAGTGGGTGTCAATTCCCACTGGGGTTATACCTATTTGGGTTTCCCCATAACCAAAATATTGGTGTTGTGTTCAAGTGTTCTTTCATTGGTTTTATGCTTTATGTTTAAGTATACTTAATTGGATAAAGAATTGAAACTTGTAGATAACTGATTCATTCCCACCCCCCCCCCCCCTCTCAGTTATCTCTTGGGACTATTCCTAAAAGCTTCTATGTTCTCCTTTATTCTCCATAAAGTGAGATTGATGTAGCTCTATTATCTTGACAAAATTTGCACTATAATTGAAAGCAAGATGATGACATGAGAATACTAGGAATGTGGTTGAAAGAAAAATGATGGAAATAGAATATTAAGAATGTGGTTGAAAGAAAAATGAAGAAAAGATAATATTAAGAGTGTGATTGAAAGGAAAATGATGAAAAGAGAATATTAGGAGTGTGCTTAAACTAAAAAATGAGAGAAATGGTCTCAATTTATAGAATTTGAAAACCAAATCTCAAAATTAGCAAAAATATGTGCAAAATGGAAATTGTCATAGATTATGGAAATTGACAATTTTAAAAGATGAAAATTATCATTAAAATGACAATTTATCACAAATTGAATGCACAAATAGAAATTAGTGAGTTAAAAAAAAGGAAATTTGTCATAAACTATGACAAATATGACAAAAGGGAAAAATAGAAAATTGTCATAAACTATGACAATTATGACAAGAGGGAAAAAGGAAAATGTCATAAACTATGACAATTTATGACAAAAGGAAAAGGGATGGTGGAGGCTTTAAAAAGAGGAAGTGGTGGCTAGAAAAGTGGGTGAAGCACAAATTAAGAGATAAAATCTCATTTGGCAAAAGGAGGGAATTATTGAATTTTGAAATTCATTTATTCCCACAAAATGGAAATTAGGATTTAAGAATTATGAAAATTCTATAAATTAATAATTAGCCAATTAATTAAGGTCAAATTAATTAATTGTGAAACTTAGGGAAAAGGAGATAAATAAATGTAATTTACTTATCAAGATTAAGACTTAGGGATAAATTATGGGTTATTTACCCCTAAAGAAGACAAATTAAATGATTTGAGCACATTGATGATTTTGATGAGGAAAATGATCGATTTTGATGATTTCAAACATTTTGATAATGGCTTGAATTGATTTCAAAAGAGATTGATTAGGTAAAAAATGAGAAAAAAACAAGGAGAAATATTAGTAAATTAGGGATTAGAATTAGACATTGAAGACAGGTTAAAAAAAGGGGGCACATAGGCGTGAACCATTTTTTAGCGTGTAGATTTTGCCCCTCTTTGAGACAATGTGATTATGAGCATTGGTTCAAAGAAAAATAAAGCATCATGCCCTAGTGGATCGACAGAAGGGAGGTAGGATGCCCCCTCAAAAAATTGGGCGGAAGTTCATTTGAGGACAATTTTTTGAGAAGAAAATGATTACAAGGACTGGTGGAAGGAATGTTTGGAAAAGGCTAAAATTAGACGAAGAAAAGTTAATAATGATGAAACCTTTATTTCATAAGTGCATTTAATGTCATGCGAGCTTTATTTAATTTGGAAAAAGTGGATGCGCCACACCATGTCACAGAAAGACAAGATGATAATGTGATCCATTTGCATAAAAATAAATACATAGCAAATAGAAAATGATCCCATCCTTCTTGAAGCATATTAATGAAATGCTGTAGAATTTCACGAAATCATCCAACAAGCAGAAGACAAAATAAAAAGAGATAAATCAATAAAAGATAAGACTCAGTAAACCAAAAAAGTCAACAAACATTCTGATCTAGTTGTCAAAATTGATAGTTTTGGTGTTTAGATAAAGATAGTGTATGGTTACAAGAATGAAGTACCACATCTAAGACAAATACCGTTTGGTTTCGAGTATACCACACCATGTATAAGAGAAATGATAGGTTTGATAAAAGGACAAATTGATTTTGATTTGATTGATAGGACATGTTTGATCTAATTGATTGATGACATGATTGGATAGTTTATCTGTTGATACATGATTTCGTTAAGGTGCAATGTTTTGAAAAGTCTTAAGATTGGGTTTGCTCAAATGTTTGTCTTGCCACAAAGGACAATTTATTGAAAGCATAAAAATGGTTATGTATAAATTTATTGCATATTTTTTAAGGATTTGGTTTTTAGGATTTTGAAGATATTTACATTTTTTGTGGTTTTTTCAAGACAATATATGATTTTTACTGATTTTATTTTAGGATCATATGTGAATGTTTATGATTTTTAATAATTTTTTAGGACATTAAGGTATTTACAAACAAGAATTGCCCCTAGTGTCTAGCAAGACAATGACATTGTGGATGGATAAAGGCCAAATGGTTGTTTGATATGTCATTGAAGATTTGTTTGTGTTTACAAGGACTATCGATAGAATGGGATAACAAGGTTTTTGACAAGATAAGGGACTCAATATGATAGGAGATGGCAATGAAACTGTGTAGTGACATGATTGGATATGACAAGATATGGAAAGTGATGCATATGAATAGACATGTCAAGAGGTTTTTGAAATATGTGTTACATTTTAATGTCCTTGTTTTCATCAATACCAAGATAGGGATTTGCATAGGAAAATGACAAGACATGGATAGGATACGCAATATCAGTAGTGGACAAGGGTAGGGATATCGATAAGAGGTTTTAATAAGAAAGAAAATATGGACCAAAGGGACATGGATAAGATAGTAATTATGTACCAAAGGGATAAGGATAATGTAAATATGATAGGACATGTGATGCTTCTAGGAAGATCCTTAACCTTGTCAAGAACAAAATTGGGAAAAAGGGGATATGGAGACTGATAGGATAAAGGATATTAAAGTAAATAGGATAACATAGGAGATAATAGGGATAATGAAGGAAATGATAGGGGTATAATAGGATATGGAAATATCAACAAAATCTACCCCCAAGTATGGAATGCAAGAAGTTCAGCAACTACGCATGACGCATGTTTGCTAGGTTTTCATCATGGTACTTGCCCAAAGTGCTTGTTTGACAGGTTTTCACTATTGGACCAAATTATTTCTCTTTATTATTTTCTTTTTCTTTCTTTTTTTTGTGTAACAAAGATGCTTGTTTGCTAGGTTTTCATCAAGGAAACTTTTTTTAATATATTTTTCAGTAGCTAATGGATATATGACATGACATGGGTGGAGGACTCAAATGCCTTTTTCTTTGAATGGTTTTCTTGAAAGGACATGTAATAATGGTCCATGAATATAATAGTATGCTCAAACACATTGGTAGGGTAATGACTATATAAAGTGGGTAGAGGGTTTAGGCAAAGGATTGGATAGGTTGAATGAAAGGATGGAAAAGAGGTGTTGGAAAATGGAGGGAGGGGAAGAAGGCTTGATTTTGAGTGGATGGAAATGGATGCAAGAACATCACTGGCACACACCTTGACGTGTAATGTATTGATGGAGGAAAATGAAATTTTGGATTTGGTGGATGAATGGATATGGATTTTGGGACATAAGGACCCAAAATTGATTTGGATGATAAAAGGATTTTAAATGGAGGGATAGCAATTTTTTATGCCAACTTGGATTTTTCTTTAGGACTCTCTGCTTCAAGAAGCTTCTTGGAAATCCACATGCATTTTGATTTTTCATTTTTTCGTGGGTCCTTTGATTGCATTGTTTGCAAAACAGATTTAGGAGCCCATATTTCTTTGGAATTTATATTTTTCTCAACATCCCTTTGTGGCCTTTTTTATATTTCTTTTTCTTTTTCTTTTTGGATCATATTTTTCTTTGTATTCACATGTCTATTAGACAAGACATGTTGATCCTTGAATGCATATGGACTTCTTGAATTATGGACTTTATGATTGTTATCCTAATTTCTTTTAAAATGAAGGGGATTCATGGATGGATAGGAACTGTATGGATGATTTTTGGAAGGATGGAATATTCTCAAAGATGTGTACATTTTCTGACTTTCATATGGGAAAGAGTAAGTGGATTGTGAACTATTGGATGAAGGCATATTGTTGGCAATGGTCCAGCATCCCTCACGGGGTTCACGACATGGCTTAACCACCTCATGTGTCTTCTATAAGTCTAGTGGTTGTATCAGGCATTAAAAGGTCAATCTTTTGGTGCAATGACTACCACTTCTTGTAACAAGTGGTATTAGATCTTGGTCATAGGTTCAAATCCATGCAGGCTATGGTGAGTGACATTGGGAGGGGGATTGTTGGAAGTGGGCCAGTGTCCCTCACGGGGTTTGCGACATGGATTAACCACCTTCTGTGTCTTATATAAGTCTATTGGTTGTATCAAGCATTAAAAGGTCGATCTTATGGACCTAAAATAGATGGAAGGGGTGAAGGAGAAGGTATACATTTAGATTTAGGTTTTAAAAGGATACCAACACCTTGAGAGTGAGCTTTAGGACTAAGGTCATGACCTTTAGAGCTTTCTTTAACATGAAAGGGTTTTGATATACTTTGTTCTTGAATGTTGAACTCTTTGACTTGATAATGCTTTTGACCAATAAGAGACTTGTTGATAGACGTGAGTTCATTTTGAGGTGGACATGATATGAAATAAACAATAGGATCATAAAGTGGATTGGAATATATTCTAATAGAGGAATTCATTGGAAATGTATGAAAAACTTACACAAATATTTCTACAACATGAGGGGGGTTGTTAGAATCTGAAAAGATTATTAACCCAGAAAACTAGTGCAAAGAATAGATATCTTAAACTTTGAATGCAAATGATAGAAAATCAAAATAGCAACATAGAGTTGGTCTCCAAGAGATTAATGCAAATGCTAGAAGAAAAATAGCATTAAGAGGATGCAAAAGCAAGAGATATACAATATATCTCCAATATTACAAATACATGAAAGCTAGCCTATTTATATAGGCAAGAGGTGGTAAGAGTAGTTGGAGCCAACCTTCAACCACATCCTCTCTAGAAGAGTAGTTGGAGTCAACCAACTACTAAATAAGGTAGGTGGAGTAGTTGGACTCAACCACATCTTAGGAGTAGTTGGAGTCAACCACCTACCAAATAAAGTAGTTGGGGTAAATGGACTCAACCACATCTTAGGAGTAGTTGGAGTCAAAGTATGACCCAACAATATCCTCCTAATAATATTCAAAATGAATAATTCCTCCTAATAAATAAGTTCACCTAAGTAAACTTAAGTGAAGAGTGAAATAGAAAATAACCATTTACTCTAACACCCCCCCCCTTAAGTACAACTTAGGGAGAACAAAATAGCTAATGGGGCCTGAAAATAAATCCATTTTAGGTACCCATGTACAGCTAAAAACATCCTCTAATAAATGGAGAAAAGGAGAAAAACCCTATGGGAGAAAACTCCTCTTCAAAAGAAAGTAAAAGAAAAAGGCAAGATGCATGAATGGATGGAGTAATCATGACCACTCCATCATGTATATACAATAAAGAATCCCCCCAAAGGAAGGAGAGATCCAGGACTTTGAGTGAGAGGAAGAAGCCCCCCGAGAAGATAAAGCATCCCACACCCCTAGAAAAGCACGCAAATGAAGAAACTTGCTCTCTGTGAAGGGTTTGGTGAAGATATCAACAACCTACTCAGAAGTTGGACAATAGAAAAGGTCAATGACATGGCCATGGATGAGCTCCTAAATGTAGTGCATGTGGATCTCTATGTGTTTGGTCTGTTGATGATGGACCGTATTTTGTGAGATCTTAATGGCACTCTGGTTGTCACAATATATGATTGATGGTCATCTAATCTGGATACCAAACTTAGCAAGAAGATTTTGAAGCCAAATGGCCTCAATGGCAGCATTCGTAGCCCCTGATACTCATCCTTTGTAGAAGATAGAGCAATCACAGATTGCTTCTTGCTCAACCAGCAAACAGGATCTGAACCAAGTGAGAAGTGTACACACTAAATCATGCACTTCTCTAAGTCATTACTTCCAAGAGAATCCATGAATGGAAAACCTTGAGATACTGAACTAGAGCTCCCTAGGCATGGATTCACAAGGATGTTGATAGTGCTCTTAGCTAGACCTATTGAAGCATGTAACCTTGCTAGTAAACCACACAATGGGAGATTCAAAGAGACAAGGGCAAGAATGCCAATATCCTCAAGAATCAATAATGGAAATGCAATGCAACTATGCTAAGAATGAAGATGTAAACTAAGCTATGAAAGGAAAGTATTACAAACCCTTGCTAATTAAGTTATGTGAGCTAATCTAGAGCATAAAAGAAACTAAGCTAGATGCCATGAAAGCTAAGCTAAGAATGCAAGAATGAAAGAAAAATGCACGAAGATCTCCAAAAGCTCCAAAGTCTCCAAGAAATCCTCTAGCATAAGATTAGTATTCAAAGTTGGGATCTAAGAATGAGAAAATAGCTCTCCTTTTAAAGGAATTGAAAAGGAATGGACCATGGAGATTAAGAGGCAAAAAATTTAATCAAGGGTGGAGCTTGAAAGAGGAGAAATCCAGGTGTAGAAATATCCTCCAATGAGAAAATAAGAGTTGACTTTTGTGTCCATATGAGACAAAAAGTTCTTTTCTTCTTTTTATAAAATAAGAATAATGCTTTATTTGTGCAACTTAGGATAAGAGGAACAGTGGGGGATTTTTATTTAATAAAAGGGGAGGGAATTCCTTTTAAATAAATAAAGACTTTAGGATAAAATGGTTAGCCCATAGAATAATAAAAAATGATAAAATAGGATTTGATCAAGGAAATTGATATTTGAAAAATTTTGATTTTTGAAAATACTGATCTAGGGATTTGATAAATTGTTGAATGGGGGCCCAAAGTCTAGGCGACCATTTTAGTGTGCATACATTTGCCCCTCTTTGACTAATTTGAGATCGATTTAGGATCACATGTGGTCAAAGAATGGAATTGAAATGTGAGATCGATTTGAGATCACAAAAAAATCTAGACATGTGTTCAACGGATGGGAACATATCAGGACAAAGATAAGCATAAGCTAACAAAGATAAGATGAAAGAAAAGACCAACACACCTATGAATAGGAAATTTTCAATTCTTAAATAAGAGGTAAGAATCTCAAGCAAGGTTTGATTGATAAGCTGAATCAAGCATTGAAGCTGATAGGTACTATCCCCTCAGAATCGAAATCGAAATGAGATAGAGGAAAAATAGTAAATTGATAAACTTGATCGAGTCACTAGAAATCATAATCAAAGATGAAAGATGATAGGATAACCATCAAGCAGTGAAGATATGCCCAAGTGTGACTAGGTTGGACTGATAAAGATATCAGATAAAAATGAAGTCAAACCTCAAAGAGATGAATCGAATGAAAATGAATGAAATACTAGAAGTTTGAAAGAGATGGGGAGGAAGAAATGAAGATGCCCCAGTGAAGATTGAAGGATCGGGATAAAATGGTCATCCAACTTCATAGAAGAAGGGAAAAGTTTGAAATGCAATTTGTGACGATCAAGGTGAACTCAACTTTTAGTTTCAATCCTGAAAAGAAAAGAAAATGATGTGATATGAAAGACAAGAAGAAAAAGACATGATCAAGAAGAAGTGAAAGGTGAGTACAGTTGACTGACAAGTCCATGAAAGATGAAAGGAGAGTTCTCTCCATATGCAAGATGCAAAACTAAACTAACATGACCCTAAAAATGCAAGCTACTATGAAAAAGTGGTTTACTTGCAAGGTCACAAAGCTTTTAGACTCTAATATTCATCATCGAGCATTATTGGTAGCATCGCAAGATCATACAATACACACTAGTATGACTATGTGAATCTAAATATGATCTATATCATATAGATATGTCAGAATCCCACCCAAGCACCAAAGACATATAAGTCAAGATGGCTAGTGTAGTGAGATTTCCTAAGTTTAATATGGTAGGATTATACTTGCATCAAGACAAAAGTCAAGATGGCTATAAGTATGCACTTGCAAAAATAGTCAAGGATAATACCTTATAGACCCTAATGTCAAGTGGAACAAGCATAAATGCTAATGATAGTTAGAACCAAAAGAATATACCCAAAAGAAAAAAGCAATAAAACATGTCCTCATGCCCCCAGTCTTCTAGCTTAGCATCATTGAAAACTATTAGGGAGAGAACACTCATCAAAGAAATCATCATAGACAACACACAAAGAAATAAAGTCAAACATGTCTTAGTGAGTCGAGTGTTTAAGTGCGTGTGTGTAGGTCATAGACTCAAACTTTGAGAATCACATCTGCTAGTGAGAAAATAACATATCATGCTAGAATGTGGATAAGATATTTGCTAAGTGTTGAGAAACACTTGACACTAGGGTAGTGTTGAAAAACATAGTTGGGGTGGTGTTGAAAAACTCTGTTTGCAAGATGTTCTAAAGACTAGTGCATCCTAGAGACTAAAGCTAACATAGTTATGCCCCCTAGACAAAGACAGAGACCAATTCCAAACCAAGGCAATAAGGTCAAGGCATGATGGAGAAAGGCTAAGTGTTGAGAACACATGCTAAGAAACAAGGGTGTGAAGGCCTCAAGTAGTGCCTGTTTCCAAGTTTTCACCACTTGGAGATTTTTTTTATTTTTTTCAAAAAAAAAATTTGTATTTTTGCTACCGAGGCGCTTGTTTCCAAGTTTTCACCAAGGCATTTTTTTTCCTATTTTTTTGAATTTTTGCATTTTGTTGATTTTTTGGTATTTTTTTCAGGATTTTATATGCTTTTTAGGATTTTTTTCAACATCATATATGAATTTTTTTGGAATTTTTTTAGGATCAATAAGATATGCACAAAGGATGCCCCCAGATAGAATAGGCATCATGAATAGAACTTCTTGAGGTGCAAAACATTAATAGGATCAGGGAGTTGTTCGCCCTCTGGATCAGATAGTAAATAAGCACCTGTCCCAAAAGCAACAGTAATAATGTATGGTCCAAGCCAATTAGGTTCACATTTTCCCTTTTTCTCTCTATGTTGTTGGTTCTTAGGGTTTTCTTGTAGGATAAGATCCCCCACTTGAAATTCTCTAGGGCAAACCTTCTTGTTGAATGCTTTGGACATACGATTTTGGTAGACTCTCATGTGATCAAATGATGCTTTACACTTTTCATCTAGAATTTCTAGTTCTTGGAGCCTCATGGCATGATAGTCTTCATCTGTCACTAGACCTTTAAGGGAAACTCTAAGAGAAGGAATCTCCACCTCTAAAGGTAACACTTCTTCAACACCATAAGTGAGGGCAAAAGGAGTAGCCCCTATTGGAGTATGAATACTTGTTCTATAATCCCATAAGCCTAGATTTATCTGTAGATGCCAATCTCTACCATTCTTGTGAACTGTTCCATGGAGAATTTTAAGAATGGTCTTATTTAAAGCCTCTGCTTGTCCATTTCCTTGCGGGAAGTAAATGGAGGACCAATTTTGTTTTATCTTGAACTTCTTGCAGATATGTTTAAGGTCCTTGTTTTTAAATTGGCCTCCATTGTCAGTGATTATTTCAGAAGGCACTCCATACCGACAGATGATATGGTTCAAAATAAATAGAGAAACTATCTTTCCTAAGGCAACAGAAAGTGGGACAACCACTACCCATTTTGTGAAGTAATTAGTAGCAGTGATAATGAATTTGTGTCCACTTGATGAGTTGGGATGAATCTACCCAACAAGGTCAAAGGATGAGCGCTGAAATGGCCAATGAGAAATAGAAGGAATAAGCTCCCTACCTAGAGCATGTATCAGGTTACCATGTTTCTGACACTTTTCGCATGATTTAGCAAAAGCTACTGCATTTGTCTGTATGGTAGGTCAATAGTACCCCACCCTAAGCAACCTTTGGGCCATGGCAAGACCATTGGAATGTCCTCCACAAATTCCCTCATGAATTTCAGCTAACACTTGGTTGGACTCATCCTTTTCCAAGCACCTAAGAAGTGTCCCATCAAAACGCCTCCTATATAGATCACCAGAGATAAGGGTGTGGCAAGAGGCATTTCAGGTCAAGTTTCTTCATTCAGAGCAGTTGAAGGTTTCAAGAATAATTGTATCATGGAGGTATGAGTAAATGGCACCATAGTGGGATGAATCATGGCCAATAAGGGTACAAACAACTTGGCTTTCTTGGGAGTCATAAATAGGGTAGCATAGCTCTTCCACCAGGAATTCGAATCTAGACTCATGTTGTTGTAGCTAAAGAAGTGAATCCAATGTAGCCATAGCATCAGCTTCTTTATTCTCTACTCTAGGTATGTGTTGAAATGTAACAAAGGTGAAATATCATCTCAATGAATCAACCATTTTCTTGTAGGGTACCAGTTTTTCATCCTTTGTTTGGTATTCTTCATTAACTTGATTGATTATTAATTGCAAATCCCCATACATATGCAGCTCTATGATTCTCCATTCAATTGTCATTTTTACTCCATTTGTTAAGGCCTCATACTCAGTAATGTTATTTGTACATGGGAACAATAGTTTGTAGGACTTAGGGATTGTGTACCCATGAGGAGAAAAAAATAACACTCCTACTCCTGAACCATTTTACATGAAAGATCCATCAAAGAACATCTTCCATGTTCTTTCAGTCATGTACATTATGTGCTCATTTGGAAATTCAACTTGAATTGGCACTTTATCTTGAATTGGAAAATTAGTCAATTTGTCTACAATGGCTTGTCCTTTTATAGCCTTACGCTCAACATACTCTATGTCAAAGTCTGATAAGACCATCATCCACTTAGCAAGTCTACCTATGAGAGTAGCCTTACCAAGAAAATATTTGAGAGGATCAATTTTTGCAATGAGGTGTATTGTATGCACAAGCATGTAATATCACAACTTTTGGGAAGCAAACACCACTGCAAGGCAAGATTTTTCAATACTAGTGTAATTAACCTCATATGACACAAGAGTACGACTGATGTAATATATAGCTCTTTCTTTTCCAATATAAACAAGTTGAGCCAATAATGCCCCCAAGGAAGATTATGTTGCTGACACATGCAATATGAGTGGTTTTCCTAGGATAGGAGGCATTAAGATTGGAGGATTGGCCAAGTATTGCTTGATTTGGTCCATGCTTTCTTGACAATCTTCATTCCAGACACATTTAACTCCTTTGTGTAAAGTCTTATTAAAGGGTTGAGCTCTATCAGCCAGTTGTGAAATAAACCTCCTTATAGACTAAAGATGTCCCTCAAGACTCCTTATTTGGCTGATGTTTTTGGGAGGCAACATATCCAATATTGCTTGAACTTTCTCTAGGTCCACCTCTATTCCTTTGGCTAAAATGATAAATCCTAGGATTTTTCCAGAGGTGACTCCAAATGCACACTTTTTAGGATTTAATCTTAATTGAAACTGTTCCACATGATCTAGAATGACTTCTAGATCTCCTAGGTGTGTATTCCTTTTTTTAGATTTTGCTAAGGTGTCACCCACATAATCTTCCATATTCTTATGCATCATGTCATGGAAGATAGTAGTCATAGCTCTTTGGTAAGTAGCTCCTACATTTTTTAGTCCAAATGGCATGACGTTCCAGCAATAGGTTCCCCATGCACAAGTGAATGTAGTCTTTTCCTAGTCTTCAGGAGCTATTTTGATTTGATTATACCTAGAAAAACCATCCATCAATGAATAGATCTCATAACTCACGGTCATGTCCACTATCATGTCTATGTTTGAAAGTGGAAAATCATCCTTTGGGCATGCTTTATTAAGATCCCTAAAATTTGTGCAAATGCGAATGGACTTGTCATGTTTTGAAACTTGTACAATATTGGATATCCATTCGGCATAATCAATGGCTCTTATAAATCCTGCACTGAGGAGTTTTTCTAGTTCATCTTTGATGAGAAGAGCTATGTGAGGATGCATTTTCCTCAATTTTTGTTTTACTAGTTTTATACCTAGAGCTATGGACAAGTGATGCATAATGAGATTAGTATCCAATCTTGGAATGTCTGAGTAAGTCCAAGAAAAAATAATCTTCTTGCTCTATAGGAACTTGGTATATGCTTCTTTTTCTTGTGTTGATAGAGACTGAGCTAAATGCACTATTTGTGGAGCCTCTTCTGTATTCAAATTAATTGGTTGTGTAGGCTCAACAAGCACTAAAGATCTATCCTGAAAGTAACTTGGGAGATGATCAAGTACCTCATTCTTAGGTACCTCAGGGAGGTTTTCACCCTTGGATACATCCTTTATTTTTTCTTTTTTAGGTTCTAACACCACCACATAGTGGTTTTCACCATCAGAACTCTTATTCCTTTTTCTTTTCTTTTCATTTTGTGACTCAGGTACTTGATATCTAGTTCTATCATGCTTGTATTTAGTTCACTGGTGGAAGAGACTACAGGCTCAAGGGAATTTAGGTAACATGCTATCTCATAGTCATTTTGGAAAGTTAGGAGCTGAGGTTCTTGATAGTGCTGAGACTAATCAATTAGGTGAGGATTGGAAAGGGGTAGGTCAATGATGGGTTCAATGTTGTGTATGTGAATGGTATCATCTCTGGTGATTGCAAAGTTAGGATCTGTCAAGTATCCCTCTAAGGTACTCAAAATCAGGATTTATCCTACCAAGCGAAGCATCATCTACTAAGGTGACTTGTAGATTTGAATCCACTAATCCTACACTAGACTTGTTAGCTACCTTGGGTTGGGAACCATATGTATGGACAACATCAATGTCCATGTTAATTGTAGAACAATCAGAGAGAGATTCCCATTCAAACTCATGTGAGTCTGTATTTGAATCTCAGCTGGGATGTTTACACCAAGCATATTTTTGAGGCCTTGAGGTAGAGGCTTTGTTGTCACCAAGGGTAACACCTTCTTGAGTGCCATTTGTGTATTGATGTTCCTGAATAGGATCCTCAACATGATCTTCAATAGCGGATTCTTCTTGTTCTAGGTCTGAAACTGTTGGATTGGCAACTGGAGTATCTGAATCTCCCCAAAGGAGATTTGTGGAAGGGACCCAATCTTCACAACTATCTTGTTGATTTTGAAAATTGGGTATGTATTTTCATTCGTCATCACTATCTGTCGTAGCAAGGATAGGAGCAATTTTCTTGTTCTAACTTTCAAAACCTAGGCCAACCATTTTTTTAGACCTGCGTCCGAAAAGAGTATGATCAAGTGGTTCAGCTCTAGCATCTAATCTGTGACTGAGAGGACCATGACCTGGATAGCCCATACTTTTGAAAATAGTGTACCCTCTTCCATAGGCCTTAGGATAGGGAGATAAGTTCTCATTATACATGTATTTTTCTTCTCTATAGGTCCAATCCTTGATAGCCACCTCTTCTTTTTCATCTTGGATAGGCACTGAGGATTCTACAAATGTACCAAACAGAGTCATGGCTGAAGATGAAGGATGCATCTCTTGTGAAGGTTTACCATAGGACCTAGGTGAGATTGGTAGTTTTTTAAAGGAGTCAATTTGATATCCCCCCATACCAAGATCTATGGATTTGAACTCAACCTTGCATTGTGCTAGAGTTGCATCAAAATCCTTTGCTTCCCTATTGAGAGGAACATGAGTTCCTGCTGAAATTGCATTAATAGATAATTTTCTATCCCTGGGTATATAGACTTATACTCCATTATAGGGGAACTTAACACATTGATAGTAGGTGGAAGGCACCACTTGCATGTCATGGATCCACGGTCTACCAAGTAAGATATTATATTCTAGAGGACCAACATCAACAATTTGGAACAAAATGTGTTTTTCAACAGGGCCAATCCTGAGAGGAAGGACGTCCAAGCCCTTGGAGCTTCTCTCTACCTCATCATAGGCTTTAATGGAAAATTTCTTTTGGGTATCAATAACTTTCTCAGAATAACCCAGTATCTTCAACAAACTCAAGGAACAAATGTTGAGCCCAGCACCCCCATCAATCAACACACACCTGACATGGGTCTTGTGGATCATGACTTTGATATGAAGGGCAAGATTATGTGGATGGCTCAAAGCTTTGTTGTCTTCTTCTAAGAATGTAAGGTAATGAGTGCTGGCAAGGTGGTTAACCATGTTCTGGAATTGGTCAACATCTATGTTGTTAGGAACATTGGCTGTACGCAAAGCATCCTCAAGGATATGCTTATGTCTTGGAGACAATTCCAAGAGTTCAAAGATTGAGATTTTAGCTAGCATTCTATGTAACTGGTCAACAAGATTATAGCTCATTTTAGGGTTGACTGCTGATTTGGTGGTGACATTCTTAGATGCCACTTTCTTGGGTTTTCTAGACTGGTTTGAACTAGGACCTCTAATAACCACAGGACCTTGACTTTGGCTTCTGGTGATAGCATTGAGAGCTTGGGATGACCTTTGAGAGTGAGGACCTCTAAGCACCACCATAGGTTCTTCATCAAATATAGGAGGAGAGCCCACATCACAACCATAAGGATCTTTGTCTCTCATTATGTTGACACTTTCCTTGACAACCTCAAGCATATTGATCACATTTTCTACAGCTCTGTAGGTATAGTTGATTTTGGCCTTTCCATTATTAGGTTTAGAGGTTTCCGCCTTTTCATACTTGGGAAAAGGCTCCTTGAATGCCTTATGGTCTGCATTGGTATTCAACCCATCAATCTGAAGTTTTCCACTTTCAATAAGATCCTAAATAAGGTGTTTAAGTTTCCAGCAATGTTCGATGTCATGTCCAATGCCATTGTGGAATTTGTAGAAATATTTTTCATTCCACCAATGTGGCTTAATGTCAGGTATGCAGAAATTTTCTGGATCTTGTGGTTGTGCAAGGTTATTGGTAATAAGCATCTTGAAAACATCCTTATACGAGTAACCCAATTTAGAAAATTATCGCCTCTCCTTCTTAGGAGTATCTTGATACTTTGGGTTATGCTCTTTTTGGTTGGAGGATGTGTTAAGCTTCATAGCTTGGATTTCACTAGACAAATGGAGGACTCCTTGATCGTGTGTGATAGAAAATGGTCACACTTCTATGAATCCTTGCATTCAAGAATACCCAATAATGAGCTCTTGAATATCGATTCACAACTCTCTATCTGTGGAGTGCATGAATTATTATGAGGGGCCCTCAGATTGAACCCATGCAAGTACACCGCAAAACAAGAGATTCAAGGAGGAGAAGCAAGAATGCCAATCTCCATTGAATCAAGTTCTTGCATGCAAATAAAACTAATCTATATGATTGCAAATGTAAGAAAATAAACTAATTTATTGAAATGAAGATTAAACTATATGATTGCAAGAAATAAACTATTTTATTGAAATTAATCTATATGCAATACAAGAAATAAACTACTTCACTAATTAATCTATATGAAAATTAAACTAAATGTGCAATCTAAAATGATGATTTCTAAAGCTCTAATGTTGTCAAAAAAAATCTTCACCATAATGATAATATGAAAGTTCTAGATTTTTTTTTGAGGAGAGGGCTCCTTATATAAGAAATTGTGGAAGATATTGCATCTCCAAGATCAATGTGGGATTAATGTAAAAAGAGGAAAGAAATCTGATTTTTAGAAAGTATGGAGAGAAAAGGAAATCTCTTTATTTTATTTATTTTTATTTCACTTATTTCCTTTTTCATCACAAAAGATCTTTTGAGAGGATTTTATTTATTTTAAAAGAATAATATCTCTTGTAATAAAATAAAATAAGATTATATAATCTAAAGATGAATATTAATAAAATAAAATAAAATCATTTAATTAAAAATAGATTTTAATTAAATAACATTATTTCATTTAAGGAATATTAATTTCAATTAAATAACATTATTTTATTTATTTAAAAAGATATTTATTTCTTTTAATTAAATAAAATTTAATGAAATATTCAAACCTTAGGGAGAATTGAAATAATTATAATTTGATCAAAAAGATTGATTTGAATATATGGCAATCATTGATTCAGGAATTGATTTTGACAAATTGGATAAATGGGGCCCAAAGTCTAGGTGACCATTTTAGGGTGCATACATTTGCCCCTTTTTTACTAATGTGAGGTCAACTAGGGATCACATGCAATCAAAGAATGGAATTGAAGTGTGAGATCAATTTGGGATCACAAAATAACCCAGATGTGTGTTCGATGGATGGGAACACATCAGGACATAGATAAGAAGACTAAAAAAGACAAGGCCAACACCTATGAATAGGTAATTGTCAAGTCTCAAATAAGAGATAAGAATCTCAAGCAAGGTTTCCCCAAGAGAAACAATTGATAAATTTGATAAAGCTGAATCAAGCATTGAAGTTTGGTAGGTACTGCCCCCTCATGATCGAAATCGAAATGAGATAGAGGAAAAAAAGTAAATTGATAAATTTTATCAAATCAAACTAAAGATAAGGTTCTTGATGTAAGATGAAAAATATAAGAATCATAGAACCAAGGTAGATCAGCAAGAAAGGTTATGCCCCAAGGTTGAATTAGAAGAAAAGAAGTGGGGTGAAATCGAATGGAAGATAGAAGTTTGGAAGAAATGGAAAGAAATGGAGAGAAGAAAGAGAATTTGCCTCCAGAAAGAAGATGTCCCAAAATCAATCAACTGTTTAAGATAGGGAATTTTGATTGAGATCACGAAAGAAGGTAAGTAAATGAAGATCAAAACGTGACCATAGTTGACTAAAAGTCCACAAGAAAGATGAAGGAAACCCTCTCAAACTCATAATGTAGCCTAAAAGTGCAAATTTAACATGAAGTCTAAATAATGCAAGCTACATGAAAAATGCAAAGGTGTACTTGCATGGGTAACATAGGTTTTTTGTGTTCTTCATTCATTAGAGAATGTAAGAGAACTTATTTTCATCATAGGGCCATTATTACCGGACATCGGACAATCACACAACCAACACTAGTCACAAATGCAACTATGAAGATATGAATGTGATTTATATCGGATTGGAATGTGGAAAGATTCTAACATGAGCATCAAAGACATAAAGATCAAGATGACTACAATGTTAGCTTACCCAATTTAATGTAGCAAAACCACACTCACATCAAGGCATAAATGCCAGGATGACCATGAGAATGGTTGTGCAAAAAATAGTCAAGGATGATGCCTTAAATCTCCTAAGTGTGTCAAGGAGACAATAAGAGACACTAAAGAGGTTCAAGACAACACCCACAAGTAGAAAAAAAATAAAAACATGCCCCATGCCTCAAGTCTTCTAGCTATGCATCATGGAGAGACTTATTAGACAGGGACAATCAACGAAAATCAATAACAGTCAGCACACAAAGAAAAGATCATGACATATCTCAAGCATTAAGTGTTGCTTTTAAAAATTTTAAGTGTGTAAATTGATACTGAGTTCTGAGGGTAAGGATCAAATGCTTGCAAGCAGGTAAGATCACATGACCAAACAGGATAAGACCAAACTGATAAGTGTTGAAAAACACTCGATGTTAGGGGTTGTGTTGAAAAACATAGTTGGGTTGGTGTTGAAAAACATCATTTGCGAGGTCTCCTAAAGACAAGAATATCCAAGAGACCAAAGCTAACATAGTGATGCCCCCTAGACAAAGACAAAGACCAATTCCAAACCAAGGTGACAAGGACAAGGCATGATGGAGAAAGGCTAAGTGTCGAGGATGCATGCTAAGAAATAGGGGTGCGAAGGCCTCAAGTAGCGCCCATTTCCAGGTTTTCACCATTTGTAAGATATTTTTGCAAGACATTTTATAATTTTTTTGTATTTTTTGCTACCAAGGTGCCTATTTCCAGGTTTTCACCAAGGCACTTTTTCTAATTTTTTTGAATTTTTTGATTTTTTTTTGTATTTTTTCAACATTATATATGAGTTTTTTTGGAATTTTTTGAGAATATATCAATTTTTTTTGGGATTTTTTTTAGGATCAATAATTATATACAAAGGATGCCCCCACACAGAATGGGCATCAAACTCCCAAGCAAGATCACATCGTGTAGTCCCAAAGTCTAGCAAGGTGGAGGAAAAGAGGGAGTAGCAAGCTAATGGAAGAGATAAAAGACTAGGGAATGAAGAAGAATGGAGGGAAGAAATCCTCAAGGACAAACTCCTCAAGAGTACCCAAGCTAGGGTAAAAATTTTCATGTAAAGCACATTTGGATGAGCAATGAAAGACTAGCATAGGATAAGCCTCAAAAGCGTAATGCAAAAGAAGGAAAGGATGCAGTCCAAAGGAGTAGACATGTCAAGAGGCTTCATAGCATCGTGTTTTACTCTTTTTTATTAGATCAAGACCAAAGGGGAAAAGGATAGTGATAGGTGAAAATGAATGGAGGAAGATAGATATGAAGGCTAAACATGAATGGAAGGAAAGCAAGATCATCGTAAGATAGCTCACAAGATAGCTAAATGTTCATGTATAGGTCAACATTGTCAAGATCAAGGAGAGAAGATGGAATGGATGAAATATGTAGAAGAACTACACATGATGCCTAATTGTTAGGTTTTCATCATGGTACTTATCCAAGGCACCACAAGAGATTGGTTTTCACCATAGGATGAATTTATTTCTCTTTACTTTTGCTACCAAGTTGCCTATTTCCAGGTTTTCACCAAGGCACATGTTCAATTTTATTTTCATTTCTTTTTTTTCTCTTTTTTTTTTAATTTTTAGAAGAAGGAAAGCTCTTTAGATAATGCTCCTTGAAAGGATAAACCATGATATGCCAAGGATTCAAAATGATATGCTCAAAGATGCTAATAGGGAAAGGGAGATGGAAGAGAAAATAGAGGATAAACTTTTATGTAAAGCGACTGAGGTTGGAAGATAGGAGGAATAGGCAAATGAGGAAAAAGGATAGAAGGTAGAAGGATAATGAATGGAAAGATTGTGAAAGAGTAGATGGAAAGGAAGGCAAGATCAACATCAACACATACCCTGAAGGGTGGCGAGAGGATGGAGGAAGCTTTAATGAAGGAATCCGTGAAGGAACATGGTGAATGGATAGCAAAGATTGTGGTTTTGGTGTGTGGAATTGAAGAATGTTTTTAGGAGAAGATGAAGTGGAAGTCTTTGGAAGCTTGAATGTCAATTTCACCTTTTTCTCAACATGAGAATCTTTCAAGAGAGACTTTGGAATCCATATAGCCTTAGGCTTTTTATTTCTTTTTGATGATTTAGAGAGAATATCTATAATGATGGATTTTGGAACCCATACTTGTCTTGAAGTTTTCTTCTTAGATATCTCTTTTGTCTTTATGCCCCCATGTCGATTACAAGAGACATGGTGATCTTCTTTTTTTGATGGATTCTTGTATTGCATCTTTTTCTTGTATTGAACATTCAAGTTACTTCCAAAAGACTTGGGACTTGTGGAAGAAAAAGGAGGATATGACTGGTTTAGATGGGTGGGTGGTTGAAAAGAATTCAAGGGTATGCATCTATGTTGATCTTGAGGAAAGATAGGAGATGGAGGGACATAAGGACCCAAAATGGATAATGAATTAGGAGATTTAGGAGGGGAAAGTGAAGGGAAATAAGGGCCCAAGATGGAAGGAAGACATGAAGCCTTTGGTATTGGTGGAGGAAGTCCAAGGATGGATGTGGAAGATGAAAAAGGTTAATCAACCAATTCATCAACATTTATATGACAGCCAAGGACATCAGCATCTGTAGAGTGAGCATTAGGATTTTCAATAGGATCGTGAACATCTTGAATATGAGAAACTTCTTCAATGGGATTGTTCAAAGCTTGCAAAGACTTAGGAAGAGTAGAAAGTGGAAGTGAACATGGAGTGGTAGAACAAGAAGATGGAAGACTTTGATCTTGACAAGGAGCTTTGGATAGCATAAGCGTATCATCTTTCTTTTGATTTTAAATAGGTTTAACATTGGAAGTAACAACACCATTTTTAAGAACCTTAATGGAAGTATCATTTTTGGAAAGTGCAAGTGTGGTAAGGTTATTTTCACTATCAATAAGCTCAATGGTGTGGGTAGTAGCTTGATCTTGCTTCGGAGAAGACTTAAGACATGGTGGAATAAATGAGGAAGGGCGTAAAGGATCAAAAGAACCATGATGTGGATAGAGAACATCATGAAAAGGAGTGGATGACATGGAGGGTTCTTGATCTTGATCTTTCTTTATATTCTTTTCTATATTAGTTTTAGAGTCCTTTTGACATGAAGCCACTTCTAAGGACAAGGAAGTAGGTTGGAGTTGAATGGAAGACTTTGGCAGAGATGGTGAAGGAATAGCTGAAGTAGGCATTATAGGGCATAAAGGCTTAGGCTCTTTAGATTTAGCATTATTGGAAATATTTGCAGCCAAGTGAAGGTTAGTTTGAGTATCTTTAAGAGGTGGCCCTTGAGGATAACTATAGGGAACTACATGAAAAGCATTAGGATTTATGTCGGATGCAGAATTTGTGAAAGATTTGGAAGACTTGGTGACTTTAGGAGATGTAGGGGTATTGGAAGAAGTAGGGGATAGAATGGAACCATCGCAAGACAAAGGTCTAACATTAACATGATCTTGCTTGAGAGTGCAATATTTATTTTCAGTAGGAGAATTTTTAGAGGAGACATGCTCATAGTATCTACATTTATAATTAGCATGGAAAAATTTCTCTTCCTCAATAGAAGTAGATGTATCATATTGGTCACAAAAAATATCATAATTTCTCTCAAAATCAGAGTCATATGGATCACCATCCTGATCTATCCAATGGGATGACCCATTTCCAGTAAGCACAAGCACACGGCTAGCAGGACTGCTAGGAATAGAAGTTTCATAAGTATGACTATAGGGTTCATCATCATAGCCATCATAGTCATCAAAGATGGGTGTGTCACTCTTTGTAGAAGATGTATCACAAGGATTATACTATTTCTCATTATGGTATGAAGTAAGACTCTTGGTAGAAGTAGAAGAAGAACGAGATCGTGAAGAAGAGGAAGGTGAAGACCTAGTGGAAGAAGAAGACTTAGATAATGAGGAATTCAAATAATGTTTAGAAGAGTCGTGATAAGATTTGGGAGATGAAGAATGATGAGAAGACTTAGAATATGAATAATGTTTAGAAGAATCATGGTATGACTTGGAAGATTTAGAAGATGAAAGACTTTTAGAAGAAGGAGGTTGTGACAGGATCATGCGTATGATTCTAGCAAAGGCAGGTGATTCCTTCAATCTTTTTTCTATTTTTATCTTAAGTTTATCACCTTTTCCATATCTAGAAGAACTTTTAGAGGAACAAAACTCTTCGAATTCAGCAATGAGTTCAAGATCATCCATTTTTAAAAGAGGTTCCATAGTAAGATATTTGTAATTCATGGTTCTGGAAGAAAAAGAATCAAGCATGGAAGCGATAGAAGAGATGAAATAGAAGAAAATAGACTAGATAGTGAGAGGAAAATAATCAAGAAGAAGTGAATAATTTCCCATGGGAATAGAAGACTTTAGAAGAAAAACATGGGAAGAGTCATCTTGTGCAATTGATACCATTAACATTCATTGAGATGTTGAGCAACAAGACAGCACCTAGGATCTGACCTGGACTAACCAAGGAAGACTGAGAATAAAAGATGCTTGGTGATAAGATGACCTCACAAAATGTGAACACCAAACTAGGATAATAAAAGTTCTCTAATGTCCAAAGAGAGATGGTAAGATAGAAATTGCAAAAGGCATTACCAACACTGTCAAAGAGGTGCTTCAAATCAAAGGGTGACTACCCTTGCACTTTTGAATCAGGAGGTTGGACTAGGCCAAAATATAATTGAAATTGAATTTGATGGAAATGGTTCAGACAAAAAGAGAACTAAAATTATCCAAGAATGTAGCTAAAAATTCTAGAGATAAGTTTTCTCAACAAGAATAGTCTTCTAACTTGACAGTTATTCCCAAGGTGATGACAAGGTAGAAGATCAAGCAAGCTATTAAAAAAGTTGGTGTTTCAACTCAGGAACTCAGTTTTTGTGTTTGTTTTAAAAGATCAAGTACATCAATAGATTTTTATCATTGATCAAGCACGTAAGACAATAATCAAGGAGTTCAAGCAAGCAATTGTCTTCAAACAATGAACAAGGGGCAAAGCAACCTTGCACACAAACAATCAAGTGAATTAGTATGCTACTCCTTAAAGATTCTACTTGTGTATGTTCTTGAAAATGTTTTAGCAGGCACGTAGAACACAACAACATCCTAGTAAGCTGTCTACAAGGATATACATGGCTTTTATAAAGGGTGTCCTCGATATACGCAAGGTATGTGAGGCACAAATCCGTAGATGAGAAGAGTTTGAAATCTCACAGCTAGGGAGAGACGGTAACTCAAATCTCCTCCTTCACTTCTCAAAAGTATAAAGTTCTTTGAGGCCTAGCCAAGAGTGAAATCTAAGTCATTCCCAAGAGAGGTGTCTTTGGATTCACCTCCTGATATTTATACTTCGCCAGAACATGGGAGTTAAGGTCGTCCCTTGAGGTGATGAAATCCTCAAGCAGACCTTCTAAAAAATGAAAAGGTAAGTAATTCACTATCAAAAAGTATTAGAAAGCACTAAAGGTGGTACATTTAACCCTTCAAGTAAATGTGAGGTGAGTCCACAAAGTGGTGCATTTAACTCCTCACACAAACTCAAAGTGAGTCCACACCCTAGAAAACTAGTGAGTTCTACAAAGCACAAAAGGGTTTCCTAGTGGAACAATTAACGCTTCTTTCTATGTAGACCCCTCCCCTTTAATGTGGCACTAACCTTGCAACCATGGGGTGGAACAAGGGGCCGACAGATGAGAGAAGTCCAATAACCCAAGATAGAAATCTAGATCAATCACAAGTAATCTAAGACTGCTAATCAATACTACTCATAAGTGCAAGAGGGTTTGAATCATGAAATATTTAACTTTCCAAGTAAACATGAAGTGAGTCCACAAAGTGGTGCATTTAACTCTTCATGTAAACAAGGAATGAATCCATGCCCTAGATTACTTAATGAGATTTTTTGATATTGGAACCAAGAATTACTTAATGTTTAAACACAAGCATTCACTTAAACACAAACTTGTATAAAAAAAATCTATGTTCATTCATTTCCCACTAAGAGCATCAAAAATGTGTTCTATGAAAGCGTGTAACACTCAAGCCAAACACATGAGAGATTAATTTTATGCCCAAACCAAGTGTTATAGAGATTTTAAGAACTCACCTTAGGTCCAGAGATCTACACTCTAGTATTTAGCATACATCTGGAAAAAAAACCCTAAGATGGTTAGATATGAAAATCAATTATTAGGAGTTTGATTTAACATTGTTGTCTTCAAGACAGTCTTTAAAGATTGATTTATTTGACCAAGAAAATAACAATATTAAAATTTTTGGAAAGAATGAAGTTTTTATATAACATCAAGAACTACCATTTCTCAAAATTAAAAGGTCTTATGATTCCATTTGGTTCCTCAACCAATAACCTTTCCAGACTGTAATTTTTCTATCATAAATCAGATTTAAAACACCAAACCCTGCCTAGGGAATCACATATCTTTCTCAAAAATAATCCAAATGAAACAAAACCAATTTCATAGAAACTATTAATGAATATAGTTTCCAAATATGTAAGCCATTTATTTTTCCCATTCATAAATTATTTTCTAAGAGAAAATCATTGCCTACAACTCCAATGCAGATTGTTAAAAACCAATTTTCACTCAAATGCCCATAACTTTCACAAATCTGCATAAAAATGACTCAAACCAAAAATAAATGAAAGATAATTAATTTATCTTTCTAATGAATATTATTATAGGTCTTTATTCTTCATAATTTGTCCATACCAGACATTTCAAACTGACTATATTCAGAGAATCTCAAATCTGCAAATACCCACTTTCACCAAAATGATCATAACTTATTCATTTCTTTATAAAAATGAACAATACTAAAATCATGAGAAAGAGGATTCATCATTCTATCTATCCATTACTATATTATAAGGTTTCCATTCTATACATGGCCGTACAAAGCCTGGAACCAACACCAAAAGTGAAAAACCAATCAAGATTGAAGCCAGAAATTAATCTTTTCTGCCCCACGGTGGGCACCAAAAATGTGTGATAAAAAATGGTCACACTTCTATGAATCTTTGCATTCAAGAATACCCAATAATAAGCTCTCTAATATCGATTCACATCTCTCTATCTGTGGAGTGCATGAATTATTATGAGGGGCCCTCAAATTGAACCCATGCAAGTACACCGCATAACGAGAGATTCAAGGAGGAGAAGCAAGAATGCTAATCTCCATTGAATTGAGTTCTTGCATGCAAATAAAACTAATCTATATGATTGCAAATGCAAGAAAATAAACTAATTTATTGAAATGAAGATTAAACTATATGATTGCAAGAAATAAACTATTTTATTGAAATTAATCTATATGCAATACAATAAATAAACTACTTCACTAATTAATCTATATCAAAATTAAAATAAATGTGCAATCTAAAATGATGATTTCTAAAGCTCTAATGTTATCAAAAAAATCTTCAGCATAATGATAATATGAAAATTCTAGATTTTTTTTTGAGAAGGAGAGGGCTCCTTATATAAGAAATTGTGGAAGATATTGCATTTCCAAGATCAATGTGGGATTAATGTAAAAAGAGGAAAGAAATCTGATTTTTAGAAAGTATGGAGAGAAAAGGAAATCTCTTTATTTTATTTATTTTTATTTCACTTATTTCCTTTTTCATCACAAAAGATCTTTTGAGAGGATTTTATTTATTTTAAAAGAATAATATCTCTTTTGATAAAATAAAATAAGATTATATAATTTAAAGATGAATATTAATTAAATAAAATAAAATCATTTAATTAAAATTGGATTTTAATTAAATAACATTAATTCATTTAAGGAATATTAATTTCAATTAAATAACATTATTTTATTTATTTAAAAAGGGATTTGTTTCTTTTAATTAAATAAAATTTAATGAAATATTCAAACCTTAGGGAGAATTGAAATAATTGAAATAATTATGATTTGATCAAAAAGATTGATTTGAATATATGGCAATCATTGATTCAAGAATTGATTTTGACAAATTGGATAAATGGGGTCCAAAGTCTAGGCGACCATTTTAGGGTGCATACAGATCCTTGGGTTGGGAAGAGTCCACAACTCCGTCATTGACTACTTGCTTGTTCTTGTTCTAGTGTGAGTTTTTCCATTGTCCTTATTAGCATTGTTAGTATTCTGACCATTGTTGTTATTGCTATGTTTGGTCAAAATTCCTTGCTCTTTCAATACATCCTCAATTCAACATGTGGTTTCGACCATAGTGTCGAAGGAATCAAAGACCATTTTGCGAACCTCATACCACATTTTAGGCACCAAATTGCTAACAATGATATCAATCCTTTCATGCTCAAGGATAGTCCTAGAATAGCGAGAGCACAATCATCTCCACCTTTGTAAAAAAGTAACAAAGGATTCGACTTGGTTTTGCATCAAATTGCACAAGTCTAACATAGTGACTGATCTTGACAAGTTGTATGCAAAATGTTGAGCAAATCTATGGACAAGTTCCTTGAAATTTTTGATGGGAGGGGTTATGTTGGTAAACCACTCCATGGCTTAGCCCTTGAGACTCCTTGGAAATAATCTAATAAGATAGGAGTCATCTTGGTGGAACTCAAAACTCATGATGTAGAACTACCGCACATGATCATGTGGGTCACCATTGTCGTCATACTTGTCATACTGGGGGATTTAAATTTTCCTAAGAAAATCCATCATACTCACACTTCTATCGAAAGGATTGGGACAAATAGCGTCAAGTGAAAAGGAACTTTTAGGTGCCAACACCTTTTCCATCATACGCTTAATTTTCTTGATCTCCTCTTCTTGAGAGGGTCATTTCTTGATTCTTCTATCCACATCAAAGTTGTAAGGGACTCTAGCACCCTTGTTAATCAAGCTCTCTAGGAACCTATCCTTGTTTTGATCAAGATACTTCTCCACATATTGTTGGAATAGTGGCTCTTGTTGCATTCTCCTAAATTCTTGATCATTAAAACTTGCACTACTTCCTCCATGTTGAGAGCCATGGTAGGCTCGCTGGGAGGGTTGTCTCAAGTTCCTAGGAAGTGTTTGTCTCCTATGTTGTGAAATCCTCCTTCTTCTAGGACTAGGAGATCTTGAAGGCATCCTTGACCACCTTCTACTTCTTGGGGTTCTTGAGGGTGTAGATGGTGGAGAGTTGTTTCCACTATTGGTACCCCTATTGTCGAATTGGTCATTGAGCTATTGGGCTAAAAGCCTATCTTGTTCCTCTTGGAATGCTTTTCTTTTCAACTCTAACAAGGCTTTTTGTTCCACCTCCAAGTGT
The DNA here is from genome assembly GCA_027943335.1 of Chamaecyparis obtusa. Taxonomy (NCBI): domain Eukaryota; kingdom Viridiplantae; phylum Streptophyta; class Pinopsida; order Cupressales; family Cupressaceae; genus Chamaecyparis; species Chamaecyparis obtusa. Next base: position 30,644 of record BSBK01010395.1, read on the forward strand.
CTAAACCTTTCTTCTTTAGCGGCTTGTTCATCTAAAAAGGCTCTCTTTTTGTGCTCAATTATTTTAAGCCTTTCATTTGCATATCTTGAGGTTGTTTTGAGTGGAGAGTTAGGTCTAGAATGTTTGAACAAGTCATTAGTAAATGTTTCATTTACATGAGCATCACCAGATTCATTGTTTTGGTCTTCATGTTGTGACTGTGCATCTTGGTTAGCTCACCCATAATGTATTTCAAATCTTTGATGGGCATCTAAATATCTTGAGTTAATAGGAGGTAATTTGGGTTGATTGTCATCACCAAACAACATGTTATCCCTATGTCTTTGGAAAATGTCATCAAGATTTTGACCAATCGCTTCTCTCTCCTTTCTAGTCATGGTGTAGCTCATGTCCATATCTGATTGAGAAGGTACTAAAGAGGTACTCAATTCACTAGTATTTCTCTTTGGGTCAAACCAAGCTTTAGACTCGCTCCTAGGTGATTGATCAAAGATGGGTTCCTTTCCCTTTCTCTTTTGATGAGTTTGGACTAAGGGTAATTGATAAAAGACAACTTGAGGTCATTTTCCTTGACTAACTTGGTACCTTGTCATAACTAACATGAAATAAAAAGACCCTTGGTGATAAGATGACCCTATGAAACGTCAATACCAAACTAGGATAGTAAAAGTGTTCAATTGTCCAAAAAGAGATGGTAAGATAGAAATCTACAAAATGTGTAAACCAATCACTACCACAGAGGTGTATAGTAAAAGGATGAGTATCCTAACACATATGGACTAGGAGGATGGATTTAACCAAATATATAATTGAAATTGAAATTGAATTTTGATGGAAGTGATTTGGACAAAAGAGTACTAAAACTCTCCAAGTGTGTTACCAAAGAATCTAAAGGTGTACTTTCTCAATAAGGATAATTCCTAACTTATCGATGCCAAGAAAGACTACTTTGTAAAATCAAAGAACACTAATTCAAGGGAGCTAAAAATAGGAACCCAAGGTACAAATAGATTTCTAGCAATAGAGTAAGTCACCTACTAAAATATGGTCAACTAAGGAAAGACTGAAAATTGCATAAACTAGACAGACAACAAAAAGACTTTATGCGACAGTTTCCAGACAAACAATATGATGGTTTCTGACTAGGTGATATTTCACAGGAAGCAGTGTGACAATTTTGAGGAAAGTAGTACGATAATTTTGTAGGAATGAACTATCGCATGATAAATTTCAGAACAGTGTGCGATAAAGTTTCAGGATCGTACAACTCTTGACCAGTGAGTGCTAAAAATTTCAATTTTGAGGGCAATTTGGTCAAAGTTTTAGTTTGAAGGTTGGATTTTTCAATTTCAAGCATAGTACTAGTAGTAATCAGACAATTTTACAAACAGTAGGTGATCAAACATGTCATAAAACACTTGCACAAGAGCAAAAGCAACCTTTCCAAGACAAGAAATTGTGATATCAAAGTAATAAAATCCTATGAATGCTACCGTGATGTTTGATATTTGAGAATGTTTACATGGGTAGATCATAAGGAGAACACTTCAAGCACTTACTAGCCTAAAAAGACAATGGCTCAATACTTAACAACTTGCCCCACACTTGATGCTCCATTGCCTCACACAAAGTAGTTGCCCATAATAGATATTGGCTTTGTCATGGAAGTGTCAATGACACAACTAAAGGAATACAAATGGTGAGTAATCTTGGGGTGATCTAGGTTAGTCCACTAGGATCAATCCTTGCACCAAGAAGCTAAGCAGAAAAATAGGGTGGCTTCTATCTATGGTTCTTAGTAAGGGCTTCCATTTGTAATACCCCTCTTGCTCCCCAAAGGGATTCCTTACCTTGCGGCAAGTAATGGACCTCGCGGCCACAAGAGTACCTTAAGCATTCTTGCTCAACATTTTCCTAATGGTCACAATCCCACAAGTACTCACATCAAGTGAAGACAAGTACTACATCTACTAAGGTTTTGTGTCCTTGATAGCCTTGAGTTTATATTGGGTCATAATAGCTGGCAAAAAGCTTGTCCCCACTTGGGTCATTCCTCTTGATTTCTCAAGAGTAGGCCCACTAAAGGATTCTAAAAGCTAAAAAAAGAGTGGATCAATCTTTGAGTTTCAGGATTTCTGTTTCACCTCAAGGGTGAAAAGCATATTCTCCTAGCTCAAAAATTTCTCCCAAACACACTAAGAAAAGGTTCAATTACCCTCTTGCTTTCAAAATCCAAAGATGGGTCAAGATTTCTATTTCACCACATGGGTGAAGAGAATAATCTCCTACCACCCAAAGATTCCTACAACAAGATATTAAGTGCCTATGAAAAGAAATAACTAGTATATGCCGCACTAAAAAAGAAAGCAATTAAACAAGCACTTGATTGGTTTTTATGGTTTGGGCAGCCCTGCAAAAACCATTAGTAGCCCTTGTGCATTTGGAGCTTTGACATGCATTCTTTTAAACAAATATTAAGCAATTAGAGCACCTACAAGAACAACTTGTTAGCCTTACAAGGGTTAGCACATCAAAACCAAATGAAATCTGCAAATCAAACTCTATTCTACCATAGCAAATCAGAAATCTGAATCAAATGGATCAAATCTTGCAAAGAAATGTCAAAGATTACCCACTGCCAAGCCTGGGAAATATTTCTATCAGAGAAAGAGTCGAGTGATACTTCACTGTATATGGTTGTGATACTTTATCCCTGTGCGATAATTCTTAATACCTACATGCGACAAAGAACAAAACAATAGTGCGACAAAATCTGCAAGGATGTGTGATACTTTAACTGGTAAAATATCACACTGGTATAGAGTAAACTATTGTATGACACTAGAAAACTATCACACGATAATTCTGTCAGAAAAAAAATAGAGAGCCAAAACAACAAGCAAATATTGATGAAAAATTGATGGAAATGCATAAAAAGAAGGACAAAACAAGAGTGTTATGCCCACACAGTGGGCGCCAAAACTGTCCACACTAAATCATGCACTTCTCTAAGTCATTACTTCCAAGAGATTCCATGAATGGGAAGCCTTGAGAAAGCGACCTAGAGCTCCCTAGGCATGGAGTCACAAGGATGTTGATGGTGCTCTCAGCTAGAGCTATTGAAGCATGCAACCTTCCTAGTAAACCACACAATGGGAGATTCAAAGAGACAAGGGCAAGAATGCCAATATCCTCAAGAATCAATAATGGAAATGCAATGCAACTATGCTAAGAATGAAGATGCAAGCTAAACAATGAAAGGAAAGTATTACAAACCCTTGCTAATTAAGCTATGTGAGCTAATCTAGAGCATAAAAGAAACTAAGCTAGATGCCATGAAAGCTAAGCTAAGAATGCAAGAATGAAAGCAAAATGCATGAAGCTCTCTAAAAGCTCCAAAGTCTCCAAGAAATCTTGCATCATAAGATTAGTATTCAAAGTTGGGATCTAAGAATGAGAAAAGAGCTCTCCTTTTAAAGGAATTGAAAAGGAATGGACCATGGAGATTAAGAGGCAAAATATTTAATCAAGGGTGGAGCTTGAAAGAGGAGCAATCCATGTGTAGAAATCTCCTCCAATGAGAAAATAAGAGTTGACTTTTGTGTCCATATGAGACAAAAAACAATTTTCTTCTTTTTATAAAATAAGAATAATGGTTTATTTGTGCAACTTAGGATAAGAGGAACAGTGGGGGCTTTTTATTTAATAAAAGGGGAGGGAATTCCTTTTAAATAAATAAAGACTTTAGGATAAAATGGTTAGCCCATAGAATAATAAAAAATGATAAAATAGGATTTGATCAAGGAAATTGATATTTGAAAAATGTTGATTTTTGAAAATACTAATTCAGGGATTTGATAAATTGTTGAATGGGGGCCCAAAGTCTAGGTGACCATTTTAGGGTGCATACAAGAAAATGTAACCTAAAGTAGATTTGTGATCCTGAGAATCACTCACCCAATCTGAATCTATGTAGCCCACCAAGTCAAGCTCAATACCTGTTGCATAGTGAATCCCAAAACTACGAGTACCTTGAATGTAGTGAAGGATCCATTTGGTTTCTTTCCAGTGCAGCTCATAAGGCTCTTGCATGAATTGAGAGACTGTGCCTCTAGCATATGAAATGTCAAGTCTCATATGGGTTAGATAAATGATACTCTTGACAAGTTGTTGGTATAGAGTACCATCAACAAGTGGCAAAGAACAATGAGCCTCAAGTTTGACTCCAGAAAGAAAGGGAGTCAGAGCAGGCTTATAGTCAACCATATGAAACCTTGAGAGAAAATATAGAGCATACTTGGACTATGTGATAATGATCCCATAAGAAGATTGAAAGATCTCAATCCTAAGAAAGTAATGCAACAAGTCCAACTTAGTCATCAAAAACCTATCATGAAGGGTAGTTTTGATAGCCCCAATGGTCGATGAAGAACTCCCTATGATCAACAGGTCATCAACATATAGAACCAAAAATAGGAGTGAATCATCTTATTGTAGAATGTAGACATTGGCATTAGAATGATACCGAGTGAACCCAGCTGATAGAAGGAAGGACTCCATCTTGGCATACTAGGCCCGAGGAGCCTATTTGAGTTCATAGAGAGACTTCTGAAGATGACACACAAGTGAAGAATCCTGAATGAACCCTTTGGGTTTCTCCATGTAGATCTCCTCCTGAAGTTCACCTTGAAGAAAAGCACTCTTCACATCCATCTGATGTACTTCCCAATGATTAGCTATAGTAATGGCAAGAACAAGTCGGATGGAATTCATTCGGGCAACTGGTACAAAAGTCTCAGAGTAATCAATCCTAGGAACCTAGGAGAATCCTTTGGTGACCAAGAAAGCCTTATGCTTGTCAACTAACCCATCTATGGAAATTTTTTTTCGATAGATCCACTTACATCGAACAATTTTTATTCCCTTAGGAAGAGGGGAAAGATCCCAAGTGTGGTTCCTCATCAAGGAACTATACTCCTCCTGCATTGTTGTATCCCATTTAGGAATACTAGGAGCCTCACAAAAATACTGTGGATCTAAGGCAGTAGGAATGAAGACATGTGGAGAATCCTAGAACTGTGAAAAAATCCACCTAGAATCTGATGGATCCCCAACCCAATCACCTACAAACTGCAAGGTCTGTCTAGCCCAAAGTGGACCAAAGGATGGAGAATCTAGAGGAGAATCAACCTCTGAATGATGACTAGGAGAGGAAGGAGGTGAGTCCTATGAATCATTCTCTACATCAGAAGTGGAGGTAGAAGACATCTTAGGTGAATCTGCCTCATCAGAATATCTGTCATGTATTCCAAGTGACTCCAATGTCAAAGTAGAAGGAGTTGGACAAGTCATAGAACATAAGTTCGAAGAGCCCTCCTCAAACTGAACACTTCTCTCAATGAACAACTCATGTGTAGTAGGGTGGAGCAATTGATAACCCTTCACACCATCAGGGTAACCTACAAATATGCAAGGTCTACTCTATAGATCCAAGGCCTTGTGTTTCTCTGCAGGAATGTGGAACCATGCAAGAGAACCAAAAACTCAAAAGTGCTTAATTGATGGTTTCTGACCACTCCAAGCTTCAAAAGGAGTGAATCCCTTCAACACTCGGTGAGGAACATAGTTCTAGATATAACAAGCATAGTTGATGGCCTCTACCCAATACTGTGGTGCAAGAGATCTAGAGTGAATCATGTAGTTTTCCATTTCCTTCAAGGACCTATTATTTCATTCTACAACACCATTCTACTAAGGATTGTATGGAACTAAATGTTCTAAATCAATCCCCTCTGAAGTATAATACCTCTCAAACCAATGGTTGACATGCTCACCACCATTGTCACTGTGCAAAACTTTGATGGCTTTCCTGGATTGCTTCTCTACAAAAATTTTGAAGTCCTAAAATTAATCAAATACCTTTGACTTTTGTTTGAGAAAGTACACACAAGTATATCAGGAAAAGTCATCAATGAATGTGAGGACCTATCGGGTCCTGCTAAAAGAAGGATGCTAAAATGGGCCAGCCACATCATTGTGAACTAACTCTAGTATCTGTGAATCTCTCCATGCCTTATCTTTGTCAAAATTTTCCTTAGGATGCTTACCAAGAATGGAACCTTGGCAAACACCACTTGAAAATTGAACTGAGGGCAATCCTATGACCATGCTCTATTGATTGAGCTATTGCAGGTAGGGGAAGTTTAGATGGCCAAACCCCTCATGCCATAATCTACTCACATCATTAGAATGAGTGTGCAAAGAATTCAAAGGAGAATCAGGAACAAAGTGATAAAATAGGTAGAGTCGTGACTGATGATCTTCTCTCCCGAATACAACTATAGAACCATTGGGTAACTCACAAATTTCTACTGAATCAGGAGTGAACTCAACTCACTTGCTTGAATCTATGAGAGTGATCTGGTATACCAATAGGAGATTAGTTGATAATGAGGGCACACAAAGGACATCATTGAATGTTCCATCCCTAACATCAATAGACCCTCTCCCACACACCTCAGCAGGAGTGTCATCACCCATAAAAATAGAAGGCATAGAACATGGTTCCAAACATGCAAATTCTTCCTTAGATGAAGCCATGTGGTGTGAAGCACCTGAATCAAGAACCCAAGTGGATGGTGAAGAAGTAGCTACAACAAGGGCCTTGCCCTTTCCTTTCCCCTTGCTATTTTGTTTTTCCTTGTTAGACCCCTCATTAGAACTTTGTTTGATAGACTCAGGAACATTGATATTATTCTTCTCAAGAATGTGTGTCAAGTGATCGATTTGTTTCTTCAGACATTTATGTTCATCATGACCATGTCTTTTATAATAGGCACATTGGATCTTCTCTTTCTTAGGCTTGTCACCTTTAGAAAATTGGGTCTCATTAGTTTCTTTTGAAGAAAATGGTATTTGATCCTTCTTCTCCTTAGTATTCTTTTGTTTCTTATCCTTACTATTGTTATTAGTACTTTGTCTTTTTTGTTCTTTTGTGCCTTGGTTGGTTGCCAAAGTATGTGACTTAGAGGATTTAAGAGTGCCCATCTAGATTAGCTTGTCCTATTCTCGAGTGAAATTGATGGAAAAATCATCTAAAGATGGCATGGTGAATTGAGTACCAAGTGCACCCTTAGTAGCATAGAAGGTAGAAACAAACATAGAATATTTTGAACTTAATTTGGAGAGAACACTAAGAATCAGTTGTTCATCTTTCTTCTCAATTCCACATTGTTTTAACTGCAGCCTTAGTGATTTCAATTTAGTGAAGAAATCTTGGATTGTGTTGAAATTGCTTGGACTTAAACTTATTAGTTCATTCTCCAACATGTGACCCCTCATTGAATCTTGTGTGCCAAATAGTGTTCCTAGCTTTGTCTAGATTTCATTTGGCATACTCAAGGACTCAATGTGAAAGAGTAAATCAAGAGAAATAGACAAACACAATTTTCCATATGCTTCATCACATTTGTTAAGCCACTTAGGCTTATATTCTTCTTTAGCAGGTTCAATTTCAAATCCCATAATTATCCTATTTAATCCAACTTTCCTTAAGTGAATTAACATACATGATTTCCACTCAAAGTAATTGTATGGAGTTAGTATGGGCACATTTGTTTGATCCATGATGAAGAAATGTAGACAAGAAATGTTGAAAAGAAGAAAATTGAACCTAGACAAACCCCCCCCCCTACCTTTTCACTCAATTTGAAGAACCTCCCCAAGAAAATATGATTTGGCACTTTATATTAGTGTGTCTACAACTACCACTAGCAAGAAATACTAAGTGGTCTCAATTTCAATGCACTACAAAACTCTCATGAAGAGCATATGTTGAAAATACAATTTTGGCATAGTACTCAAAGAAATAAAAAACACCACTACAATCTACTAAAAAAATCATGCACTTTTAAGAAAAGAATCGCCTCGATACGAGGTCATATGAGAAAGTTATGATCCTCTAAAGTTCCCAAAATGAGAACTATGCAATGTCATGACTGAGAATCTGCAATTTTTGAAAAATTTCTGCATCAAAATTAAAAAATGTCTGCACTAGTGCATAGAGCACAAAAAAATAGCCAAAATAAAAAAAAAATCATGAGAATCAGAGTTCGTATGAGAAAGAATAGAGCATTTGAAAACTGCCTTCAAATCTACAACTGCCAATGGAGAGGGGTAGTGTTGTACCTTTCTGAGCTCAATTCTAAAAAATATACAAACTATATGCAAAATTTGAAACATACCCAAATGGTTTTTCAATGCTGCGAACAAAACCTAAAAGGCATTTTTCTTGATGATGTAGAGAAGATGTTAACCGAGTGTAAACAAGATGCCTTTTGCTATAAAAAATGGCCCCAGCAACCAAAAAATGACATGCAAAGGTTGAATCTGACTTTCTCAAGCCTTCTAGATGTGTTGGAATAGCTAAAAATACTGCCAATATAACCAGAAATGCTACAATCACCCATATTTCATAAAACACATGCAAAACCTCAGAGATTAAAAAAGTTCCCGTCAAACTTTTCTGATTCTAAAGATCATCTAAAGATGCGAGAGAAGAGCATATTGGGTTTTTTGAAAACTATAATAAAATTTATTAGCCCCTCTAAATCTCTCAAATATGGAAACTAAAATCTACTCTTGCACATAGAAAAGCTCTGATACCATGTTAGAATCTAAAAAGATTATTAACCCAGAAAACTAGTGCAAAGAATAGATATCTTAAACTTTGAATGCAAATGATAGAAAATCAAAATAGCAACATAGATTTGGTCTCCAAGAGAGTAATGCAAATTCTAGAAGAAAAATAGCATTAAGAGGATGCAAAAGCAAGAGATATACAATATATCTCCAATATTACAAATACTTGAGAGCTAGCCTATTTATATAGGCAAGAGCTGGTAGGAGTAGTTGGAGCCAACCTTCAACCACATCCTCTCTAGAAGAGTATTTGGAGTCAACCAACTAATAAATAAGGTAGGTGGAGTAGTTGGACTCAACCACATCTTAGGAGTAGTTGGAGTCAACCACCAACCAAATAAAGTAGTTGAAGTAAATGGACGCAACCACATCTTAAGAGCAGTTGGAGTCAAAGTATGACCCAACAATATCCTCTTAATAATATTCAAAATGAATAATTCCTCCTAATAAATAAGTTCACCTAAGTAAACTTAAGTGTAGAGTGAAATGGAAAATAACCATTTACTCTAACAAGGGTTAGGAGGAATAATGGGATCCTACAATAGAATAGAAGCAATGGTAGGATCATCTAGAAATATAGGATCTTGTGGAGTAACTGGAGGACTAGGACATGGAGATGAATGGATGGAGGGATCTTGAGGAGGATCTAGAGGGATGATGGGACCTTTTGGAAATGAGGGTGAAGGTATACTTTGATCTTGATGTGGAATGGGATCATTGGAAATAATGGAAGAGAGGACATGATCTTGCTTAGGAAGGGGAATGTCAATGGGACTAGGAAGGACATTTTTTTCTTGACATGGAAGGGGGTGATCTTGGATAGGAGGATTAGGGATAATAGTATCATAATAAAGTTCAAGGGAAGTGGAATCTTGGTAAAAAATAGGATAGGATGGGTCATTTTTGGGATCTTGATCTTGATTTTTTTAGGACTTGTTTCTTCATGATTTAGTTTATCCTCTTGACATGGGGTTTGAGTTGGGATATGTATGGGTGACTCTATAAAATGGTCAATTTTTTGACATGAAGGAGATGGATTTTGAATAGGACTCTCTTGAATGGGCTTTCTTATAAATGGAGGACATGGTGGAATTGGTTCAAATGTTTGGGAATCATGAAAGGGATTTGCATCATGAATGAGACTAGCTTGAAATTTTTCTATGGATAACCCTTGGAAGGTTTCATCATTGGAAGTTTCATTTTGGTGAGATGGAGGAAAATTATCTTTTGAATATTTAGGGGATGAAGAAATGGATGGAAACATGGATGTTTCTTGAAGGTCAATGTCTTGAGGGGAAATGGGTCTATCATCCATGTGATTATTTTGGGGTGAGCCATTGTTAGACATGGGTGAATTATTCATTTCATCCTCTTTATATAATGTTTGTAGAAACTTCTCTAAAAATTTGGATGTGATAATAGGTTTTTTATTAATCATGTTTGGTTGGTGTTCAAAAGAGGACACACTTGAACTTGTTCTTGTTTGGGAAAACCTTGGTATTGATTGGTGTATTTGCATGACTGACATAAGAGTTTGTGAAATTTCTTGAGGGAAATTTGGTTTCATTGGGATGAAAATTGGTTCCTAATTAGTTGGAGGTCCCCCTTGAATTATGTCATGCTCTAGTTGAAAGTTTGAAAGGTATGCCAATTTTGGGTTAGAATCTTCCATTTGTCTTGCATTAGGAAGTGTTTGTGATGATGCCATAGGTCTTGGGTCCCTTTCCTTGAAAGGTTCATTATACTTATGTTATCTTCTCTTAAAGGGAATATGGGTCTTGTGTCATAACCTTTTGTTTGAAAATGTGTGCTTTGTCTTGGATCAAAATTTGGATCCTCCCTTGAAGTGTACATGAGTTGATAGGAACCTTTGTGCCTTGTCACAATTGGCAAGATTGATAAATGAACCTAAGGATGAAGGATATGCAATATGAAACTTTTGTTTTTTGGATTTTGGTTTTTGAAATGATATCAAACCTAGGATATGCAATAATGCAACTTAGAATATGAAAAATGCAAAACTTTTTTGGATTTCTAGGAATTTGAAAATGATTATGCAAAGTGCAAATATGTTTCTTTTTTGGATTTTTGAACTTAGGATATGGTATGAAAGCTAGGGTTTATGCACTTTTGGATCTTGAAAACTGGACTTCAGATGCAATTTAGGGCTTCATGCAATTTAGGACTTAGGATTTTGGAATATATTGAAAGGAAAATCTTGGAAAATATAAACCTAGGAGTATAACCTTATGAAGCTGGATATTGGATCTTGACCTTGAAAAAGTAATAGAAGTTTGAAAAGATAAAAAGGACCAAATCAAACCATCCAATACATAGGTAGGGTTAATTTGAAAAAGTATAAAAATGACAAAAGACTTGAAAGAGGACCAACAAATTCAAGATACCCTATCCATCAACATAAGGTAAGACTATAAGGTTTGCATTATGTTTAGATTTTTGGATTTTGCAAAAGGTTTTAAGGGTTCTATATGCAAGGACTATTATGAAGACTTGGAAGGAGGATTTAAATGCAAGAATTTGAAAATGATTAATACAAACTAGGATATGAAAAATAAATATTTAGGACATGCAAAATGAGGACTAAGGATATCCAAAATGAGGTTTATGCTATGCAATATGAAGGATCAAGCACATGAAAAAATGAAGGACCTATCCAAAATGAGGACTCCTAATCATGCCATAAGGTTCCCAACTTAGGTTCATAAAGTTTTAATATGCCAACAAGGATTTGAAAAATGAGGATATATGTGACTAAGGTATGGTTTAGGAATTGTTTGCAAAGTTTTTGGATTTAAGGGTGAGTTCTTTAAAGTGTTCTTAATACATTTTATTTACTCACACAAGACACATCAAACAAGAATGGCCATTGTAAAATGAAAAAACACAATACAACCTAGGATTGTAAGATAGTATTTACTAAATTCCCATTTGAACTAGGTTCATCCACCCCTACTCAGGGCAGACAACTTAGAAGCTTGGAGGCATGGGCTCCCCCTCACAATGCACTCACTTCTCAGGCACACCAAGATTCAAATTCCAAGTGTCATCACTTCCCAAGGAACTGTTGTCTCTACCAAGAGTCATGAAAGTGTGGGATGTCTTCATAGACATGGGTGACCCATTCCATAAGTGAATAGAAGGATTTTGGCCAACTACAACAAGGTTTTTAGTTCAGGACATCCAGTTCAATAGTTGTGTGATAAAATCCCTCAAGAGGTCTCCCATCCTTGAGAACCAAGGTTTTACGCACCACTAGGGTACTAAAGGAGAGCTATCACCTAGCCACACTATTGATTGGATTATTAATCATAATTGCACATTTATATAGCAGTTTGGATGGAGACCTGGCTTTGGCCTCTTACCGGTTGAGGTCATCTCGTGGGGTCTTCAAAGTGAATGCATTGGTCTAAGGTAGTCCTCTCTAAAATAATTGCATAGATTTCTCTTCACCCAAGATCCATAAAGACAAGGGGAGAGGATACATCCATACAATTCTTGGGATTACAAAATGAGAAGAAACACGAAGCACTTAAAAGAAAAAGTTCATTTTCCAATTAGAAAGGAAATGTTATTTAAAAACATAATTTAAAGTTATTTTCCTTTCTAATTAAAATTGCATGATAATTGTTGTTCATTAACCCATTAAGAAAGGAAATGTGATTAAAATTAGACACAATTTGTTGTTCTTTTCCTTCCTAATTAAAACTAGGTGAAAAATTGTAGGGTTCTTTGATCCACCTAATTAGACTATATGTAATTTGTAGTTCATTTACCCATCTAATTAGGCTACGTGAAATTTGTAGTTCATTTCCTCCTAATTAGACTATGTGAAATTTGTTGTTCATTTTAAATTCCCAATAAAAAATTATGATTTGTTGCATCTTTGAAATAAAAAATTATGCATGTATCACAAATTAGGCTCCAAAATGTACAAAACTTTTTCCTTTACCCACAAAACACACTAAAAACAAAAAAAATGCATTAGAATTGCATGTTCACGTCGGGTTCATCAAATGTAAGACTATAAAAAGACATAGAAAGCATAAATGAGAGAATCACAAATCTCATACAATATATATGCAAACCAATCTAATCTACCATAAAATCCACTTGAAATATAAAAGAATTTTTTTTAAAAAAAACTCCCTTTTAAGTGTAGCTCCAATGTTCTCCTTTCTTCTCCATAAAGTGAGATTAATGTAGCTCTATGATCTTGACAAAATCTGCACTACAATTGAAAGGAAGATTATAGCATGAAAATACTAGGAATGTGGTTGAAAGAAAAATGATGAAAACAAAATGTTAAGAATGTTGTTGAAAGAAATATGATGAAAAGAGAATATTAAGAATGTGGTTGAAATAAAAAGGATGAAAAGAGAAGATTAGGAGTGTGGTTAAACTAAAAACTAAGAGAAATTATCATAGATTATGGAAATTGGAAAATTTGAAAGAGGAAAATTATCATTAAAATGACAATTTATGACAAATAGAAATTAGTGAGTTAAAAAAGGGATATTTGTCATAATCTATGACAAATATGACAAAAGGGAAAAAGGGAAAATTGTCATAAACTATGACAATTACGACAAAAGGGAAAAACTAAAATGTCATAAACTATGACAATTTATGACAAAAGGAAAAGGATGGTGGAGGCTAAAAAAAGAGGAAGTGGTGGCTAGAAAAGTGGGTGAAGCACAAATTAAGGGATAAAATCCCATTTGGCAAAAGGAGGGAATTATTGAATTTTGAAATTTATTTATTCCCTCAAAATAGAAATTGGGATTTAGGAATTATGAAAATTCCATAAATAAATAATTAGCCAATTAATTAATGTCAAATTAATTAATTGTGAAACTTAGGGAAAAGGGGATATATAAATGTAATTTATTTATAAAGGTTAAGAATTAGGGATAAATTATGGGTTATTTACCCCTAAATAAGACAAATTAAATTATTTGAGTAAATTGATGATTTTTATGAGGAAAAGGATCAATTTTGCTGATTTTGAAAATTTTGATAATGACTTGAATTGATTTCAAAAGTGATTGATTAGGTCAAAAATGAGGAAAAAACAAGGAGAATTATTAGTAAATTAGGGATGATAATTAGACATTGAAGACATGTTACAAAAGGGGGCACATAGGCGTGAACCATTTTTGAGTGTCAACACATAAATGCATCCCCTATGATGTAGAAAACCATCATACTCAAGAGTATAATCTAAGAACTTCCCCTCACGGGGTCTCTAAGTCTGGACCAACTGACATACCTCTAAATAAAAATTATCCTCTGGAAAGTGTTGCAATATGCACCCTCTCAAATCTGCAATTGAAGTCATAGCTGATATCTTGTGTCATCTCCTTCTCAAATAATCTACAACCATGTTCTCCTTACCCTAGATGTAATGAACATGAAAGTCATACTTGAAAAGAAACTCCATCCACATCCTATGCCAATCATTAAGGTTCGGTTGAGTAAATATATACTTCAAGCTCTTATGGTCTGAATGAAGCTCAAAACGATGGCCCAAAAGAAAGTATCACCATCTCACCAAAGTATGCACCATTTTTGCAAGCTTGAGGTCATGGGTAGGGTAGTCAATATTATGATTCTTAAGTTTCCTAGACTCATAAGTAATAGCTCAACCACCATGCATAAGGACTTCTCCAATCCCATTTAAAGATGCATAAGTGCATACCACAAAGACTGCTGAAGGATCTGATATTGCAAGGATAGGTGCACTGGCAAGTACTCTCTTGAGCTCCTAAAAAGCGATCTCACACCTCTCTATCCATTCAAACTTCTTTCCCTTTCTCTGAAGGGATTTGATAGGATGTGTCACTTTGGAAAACCCCTCAAAAAACTACCTATAATAGCCTACTAAAACCATGAATCTCCTAACCTCGGTCATACTGGTAGGTATTGGCCAATCCATAATGGCCCTAATCCTTGATGGGTCAACTACAATTCTAGCTCCTGATATCACATGTCCAAGATAGTGAACCTCTAACCTGAAGAAGACACACTTCAACAAGATTCAAAACAACTGATTATCCCTCAAACACTACAAAACTTGTCTCAATTGCTCCTCATGCTCCTGCTCATCTCATGAGTAGATCAAAATTTCATCTAGGAATACCACCACAAATTTGTCTAAGAATGTGTGAAATACTCCATTGATGAGACTCATGAACACAAGTGGAGCATTTGTGAGTCTAAAAGGAACCATGGTAAATTCATAGTGGACATACCATGTACAGAAAGAAGTCTTATGGATTTCACTCTCCACAATCCTCAACTAATGCTACACTAACTTCAGATTAATCTTTGTGAATACTCAGGCATCCTAAAGCTGATCAAATAGTTCATCAATCCTAGGAAGCGGATATTGATTTTTAATGGTTACTTTATTTAACTAGTGGTAATCCATGCACAACCTAAGATATTCATCCTTCTTCTTAATGAAGATGACAATGCACCCCATGGTGACACACTAGGATGAATATGCCCTCTCTCTAAGAGCTCCTCCAACTGAATCTTGAGCTCATTGAGCTTGTGGGTAGTCATTGTATACACCTAAAAATGGCTTCATTAATTAATTAAATATTTATTATTTAATTACTATTGACTTGACAAATTAAATAAATATTTTATTATTTAATTAATAATTATTTCTTCTATTTATTAAGTAAATTATTCAATTTATTTAATAAATTCACTATAGTCTAATTCTATATCCTAAGTCTTCTAAATAGTCTATTAAAGTGATTTAATTAAATACACAATCACCTAAATATGACTAATTCCCTTAGTCCACTTCATCCACCTAGTCACCTAACACATCACCTTGGCTAAGATAAATAATTATTATTAATTATTTATTCATATTTATCCTCACCCACACATGTTCTATTCTTAAGGGCTATGTGGCCTCATAGGACTTGGTCTCATGACCACTTCTCCTCTCAACAACCAAGTCAAGAGACATTCCCTATTCCTAAGGGGCTTCTCAAGCCACCTCTAAGGGTCAAGGGTGACTCATAGGACACTTGTGCAAAGAGTCCTCATGAGGAAAAGGTTTCTCCCTCTTTCTCTCTTTGGTCTTTGTGAGACACTTGACATGTGTCTTTCCCTTCCACCTTCTTCTCCTCTATGTCAATGTGAGAGGAACATCATCCCTATTATTTCTCTCACATTCCAACTACTTCTTCCTTTCTCTCAACTCCTTCAACCAAGTCAATTCTAGCCCTAGGATCTTCCACCTTTCATTCTCAACCATAGGATTCTGCCACCTAGGACTAGATCCTCCAAAACTCTATAAAAGGAGCCTCATTTTCCATTTGAAAGCTAATAGGTATTTTTGAGAATAGGCATTCAAGCATCCAAGCATTCAAGCATTCAAGCAATCAAGCAATCAAGCATCCATATTATCATCCCATCATTTGCATTTCATCCACCATATTTGCATAATCCAGTTTTAGTTGTGCACTCATTTCACTCAATCTCCACACTTTGGAATCATCTTGGGAAAGAGCTTCATTTGGAAATCTGAGAGCTCAACATCTTCAAGAAATCAAGGCTAGGAGGACAATGGAGACAAGCTGCATTTGTAGGTGAAGGTAAATTGTTAATTTGGTTTCATTTGTTATTGCATTCTTCATTGTGGTTTGCTTATTAGATTGATTTATTAACCTTTTAATTAGTTAATTCATCATTTAGAATAGTATCCAACTAATTTGCATACATTTTTGGCACTAGAAGGAGGGCCCAACTGGGCTTTTCACTTTCAGTTTTTAGTTTTCCGTGTGTAGGCTTTTCTACAGGTTATTTCTGTGCATTCATCCACGATTCCTACGCATCTGTTCATTTCAGTTGTGCATCCATTCTCTGGCATAAAATTTTCATCTGTTTTCCTCTCTGTTATAATTGTTGTGCATTTGTCTGTTGTTCCTGTGCATTTATCAATTTTCATTGCGCATTCATAGTTACTGCGCATACATTCCACCAGGTTGTGCATTCATTAAACTGTTTCACACATACATCATTCCTACACATACATCCATACTTACTGCGCATTTGTATCACTGTTTTGTACATTTATCAGTTTCTGTAGAAAAATTCAATTTTCTATTAGATGTGTTTTTAACTAACATTTTGACAAGTGTCTGTTCATTCTGGTAGTATTTTTTTAGGCTGTTTTGCAGGACGTAAATTTTTGAAGACCCCATTGCTAAAAACATTTTTCTAACAATTTTATTTGCAGATTGCCAAGGGGTTTGCAAAATAAACTAAAATCTCGTTTGGGCTTAAAATACGACATGTTTTTTATTTGTGTGTTTTCCTTAGCATAGATTCACATGTCTATTGTGTTTTGCTTAATAGCATACTTGTAATCCCAAAATTATAACAATGTATCCTCTCCCCTCGCCATTCGTGGACCTTGGGTGTAAGAGAAATTGTTATAATTTTTAGAGGGCGATATTTGGTGGGAAAAGAGGTACTCACCCCAAGGAATGACCCAACCGGTAACAGGCTAAAGCCAAGCCCTTCCAAACCAGTATATAAGAAATGCTAGTGTGATTAGTCTCACATTAGATGGGTGTGAATTCATTGTGGCAACCAAAATCTCCTCCAGTACCCTAGTGGTGCGTTAAAGTCCTACTTAGTAGAGGTGAAAGCCTTGCTTTGAAAGGATTGGGAGAGCCCCCTTAATTGGGAAAATGACTTGATCACAACCACCTGAACAGATGTCCTTATTAACAACTTTTGTTTAGTGGCCAAAAACCTTCTATCTGTTGGCTCAAGGAGTCACCCAAGCTTGTGAAGACACCCCACATTACTCACGGTTCATAGTAGAGATAGCAATTCTTTGGGAAGTAATGACCCATTGAATTTGAAACTTGGTGTGCCTGAGAAGTGAGTGCACTATAAGGAGGAGCCCGTGCCTCCAAGTTCCTAGGCTATTTGCTGTGGATTTGCATGGCTGGATTTTATTATCCTAGTGGAGATTCAGCAGATATCGTCCTTGCCAACCTTAGGATTGTAAGCGTGTTTGTGCATTCATACTAGATTAAATTAGATTAAAATCATCTTTGTCTTGCATGTGTGTGTTTATGCATTTTTACTTTGCCAAAAACCAGAAAATATCAGAAAAACAAAAACAAAAAAAAAATTCCCCATCATCAAAACAGCAAAATCACCAAAATTTGACAATCTGCTCATACATCCAAAATTGTTGCGCATACAATTCAGGTTACTACGCATTTACATTTATTAGTGTGCATCTGTGAAAAGTTGTTGTGCATTTGTTTCATTTTATTGTGCATATATCACACTGTCTTGTGCATCTGTTGCTACGCATTTACAACAAAGAGCATTCCCACAGGCTTTTGGAATTTCAAAATCACTTTTCTAGATACCCATTTTCATCCTTAGTAAGATTCTAAAAAATAATAGTTGAGTTACATAGACCTCTGATTTCTAATTTGACCACTTTCATCATTTTCAATCATCATTCTCTTCTCAAGAATCAACAAGTCACTTTCTTCCAATCTTAAGATTTTTAGTGTGGTGTTGAAGATTTACCTTATCTATCAAACTTTGATCTTGGTGAGCTTATCATATCAGGATATATCATCCTTAACCATCAAGCTTACTTAGATTATTGTTTCTTGACCTCAATTTTTAATACTTATCATATCTTTTCTACCAATCATTCTCCATATCTTTTTATCAAGAATCTTTCTTTTTCGCAATCAATTTCATCTGTTTTATGGTTGAAACTCAATCTCAAAAACTCAAACAATCTATTAATCTAGAATCCCTAGACAAAATGGAAGGCAATAACAGCAATGATGAGAATCCTTGGCCCAAATAGCCTCCTAAGAAAACTAATCCTCTCACATTTGATGATGAACCTACTGATGAGGAACTTGGGGATGCTGCACAAGATCCTAAATTTTTACAAGTCATGGAACAACTCATAGGCTTGGATAAAAAGATGTATTTCCTCATGCTTTCTCAACAAGGAGCTAAGTTACCAAGTGATTTTGATGTTACCAATCTTAGAGAACCAACTCCTACAAAAAATCAAGATATCCTTAAAGGTTCTCAAGATCCTCATGGAGCAAAGGAAATCAATCAACAATCCAATGCTTCTCAAATCAATCAACAATCCAATGCATCCCATAGTGATCAACAACAAAATGTTTTTCAAAATAATCAGCAATCCAATGATCCTCAACATACTCAACAGTATAATGTTTCCCAAAACCCGCAAGGAAACACATTATCTTTGGATCCCGTCCTACAAAAAATCCAGATGCTTCAACAACAAATTCATGATATCCAAACTAGATAATCAACTAAGAAGTATTCTTTGGATGATATATGTCCTTATCCTTTTGATAAGAATTTAGCAATGATTCCATTCCCTCCTCATTTTGAGGTACCAAAATTTGACAAATACAAAGGGAATTCAGATACACAAGACCATATTCGTGAGTTTTGTGTTGCTTGTATTGAAGTCGCTCACAATGACACTTATCTTATGTGACTATTTCCGCAAAGTTTAGGAGGACAAGCCATGGAATGGTTCTCCAAACTTCCCCTCAGCATCAAATCTTTCAATGAGCTTCTTGACAAATTTGTGACACATTATTCATATAACATCAAACA
This sequence comes from Chamaecyparis obtusa, assembly GCA_027943335.1. Lineage (NCBI taxonomy): Eukaryota > Viridiplantae > Streptophyta > Pinopsida > Cupressales > Cupressaceae > Chamaecyparis > Chamaecyparis obtusa. Next base: position 50,042 of record BSBK01010395.1, read on the forward strand.
TGAGGTCACTATGCTTGATCTTTGCAATGCACATCAAAAGAATGGAGAACCTTTCCTTACTTTTTTGCAAAGATGGCGTCAATTGTTTTCTAAATATCCATGAACGATTCCTAAACAAGAAAAGATGGATATTTTTTTGCATAATCTTACACCAGAAATGAGTTATAGGTTACAATTGCAATGTCCACCAAATTTCAATAAGCTCATAGAAAATGGTATCAAGATTGAGGAAGCCATGGTCCGAAAAGGTGAGATAAAACTTTATTCCAAAGACAATGTTGGATCCTCAAATTCAAATTCCAACACTTATAATTCCAATTCCAACAATGACAAATCAAAATATTGGAATAAAAACAAAAACATTGTCAATGACGGAATTGTTGATAATCGTAATGTCCAACTGACAAAACCTCTTCTAAATCTCACAATTATGACCAACGCTACTCAACCTACATACAACAATCAGTCGGCAAGTCAAAATACCACCAAGGATTCACCTAAACCAAGATTTCCTTTTATCTCACTTTGAAGAAACTTTAATCCTTTAGGGGAATCTCTCGAATCAGCATTACGGAAGTTAATCACCAAGAAACTCATCATGCTTCCTGAACCAAAAGATTATGAACCTAGAGTGAAGCCTTCTTGGTGGAATGGAAATGATTATTGTGAATTCCACAGATGAAAAGGACATATAACTAATGAATTTCAAAGGCTTCAAAATGTGATCCAAGACTTAATCGAAAGCGGTGAAATTAGTGTTGACGGACATGTCTCGAATGAATCACATACGGCCTTCAAAGATCCACTTCCTAAGCATGAAAAAGGAGGTTCTTCCAACAATAAGGGTGACAACCAAGCCAATTATAATAACACACCCTATAGATATGTTGGTAACATTTCTGATCATCGTCCTTCTGCATATTATGCCAATGTTATTACCATAAAGGGAAAATCAAAGAGTCAACCAATCCATGCTACTACTCGTGCTCAAGCCAAAGTTACTCTCCAAGGAGTCCAGTCTAAAGCAAGTACTACTCAGAACAAATCCGTTTATGTCCCAAAGTCCATACCCAATACTTCCAACCAGTATAATCTTTTGGAACAACTCAAAAAGACACCGGCCCAGATATCCATCTTAGAGCTTTTGCGTCTTTCTCCATCTCACAAAGATATCCTTGAAAAAGCTCTTTTAGAGACCCAGGTTCCAACAACTCTAGATCCTGATCAATTTCAAGCTATGGTAGGCCATTTAACAACCCCACACTATTTGTCCTTTACTAAAAATGATGATTTAGCCATTACCCAACCTCATAATGCTCCTTTAAATATCGAAGTCCTTGTCCAGAATCATAAGATTAAAAGAGTATTAATAGATGGGGGAGCTGGCTTGAATATTTGCACGTTAAAGTTGGTCCTTGCATTGGGATTTTCTGAGAATGTCATTGATCCAAAGAAGAAAATCACAATAAAAGCCTATGATGAGGAAGAGAGATCATCCAAGGGGTCCATTGTTCTTCCAATTAGAATTGGTCCTATTGTCAAAGATGTATCTTGTCAAGTCCTGGACATGGATCTTGCTTATAATATTCTTCTGGGAAGACCATGGATTCATTCCATGCACGCTGTGCCATCAACTTATCACCAATGTATAAAATTCCCTCATAATGGTCAGGAGATCACTATCAAAGGAGATTCTAATCCTTTTCAATATTGTACCAATGTGAAGATTTTTTATTCTTTGGTTCCCTATAATCGTACTGGATCTTCTGCAACTATACTTGGTGACCCTAGTAATATAGCATCAACTTCTAAATTAGATGGGATCAAGATAGATATCAAAGAAAGAAGTATGGGAGAATATGCTTTAGATCAAGCTCTTTGTATCACTGAGTTACCTTTATCTCCCAAATCATATGGTAGGTCTTTGATCACTAAACAACAATCAGACCCCTCTTCCACGCTTGTTTATAACACATTTATAAGTGCGGGCACAATATCCAAAGAGGCAGCTGAGCATAATGCAAATTATTGGCTTAAGACATAAAAGATTGAAGATGATATTAAACATGATTATATAGCACCTAATGTCTATGGAAAAGGGTATACTTTGCTACAAAAGATGGGATATCAAGGTGCTGGACCTCTAGGGTTACAAAGAGAAGGTGTAATAAAACCAATTTTGCAAAATCCTAATTATCAACAAGACACTACAGGATTAGGATATAAAGGAGAAGGATCACAAGAAACAAAAGGAAAAGAAAAAATTCCACCTTTTCATGAGACATCTAAAACTCCTACCTTACAATTCAGAAAGCATGGTATGTATGTAGATCTAGAGAAACAAAGGATAGCTCAAAGAATCATTGATAGACTTGAAAATAATGATGATTCTGATTCTAATGATTATGATTGGGATTCCTTATCTGATGGTACTAAAGAAATAGGATTCGATGTTGTCCATCAATATAGTAATGATTAACATGAGGGTGAGAGTTCAATGAGTAACTCACTAGGATTGGTCCCACGTAATACTACTCATGTTGATCGTGAGCGAAGTGAGCATTATCTTGTGACAGATAATTTGGATGAGAGTATGGAAATAGACCTTGCTGATACTATCATAAACCTTGACAACTTTTCCATCAATACCATCTCTGCTTTTGAAACCAACCCAAATGATCCAATGCCCCTTGTCCATCCTGACCTTATTGATTGGGATTCTCCCGATCACCCAGAACTTGATGTCTTCCATAATGATGATGTGATCATTAACTATCTTGGTATCAGGGATCATTTACCACTAGGGGATCACAAGTTAGGATTTCTGATAGAACTCAATGACATGGCCTATTTTGGAGAGAGTGCCAATCCTTTCAGTCATAAAAATATAAAAATAATCACTAGATCTAATGGTGAAAACCACTCAGTGGTAGTATTAGATCCAAAAATAGTAAAAAGAAAAGACGCATCTGATGGTGAAAACCTCTCTAAGGTGCCTGACGATGGAAGGATTGACACTCTTCCCAACTATCTTGATCGAGAGCAATCTTCCATTCTTATAGAACCGACAGTACCACTTAACATTTGAATAGAGGAGTCTCCATGCATCCTCAAGGTAGCAGCCTCCTTGATAGAATCAAAGAAATAAGCTTTTGCAAAATTCTTCAGAGAATGACAAATCAACTTTGCTTGGTCCTATGCTGATATGCCTAGTTTGGACCCCAATCTCATTATGCATCATTTATCTATCAAACCAGGTATAAAACCAGTTAAGCAGAAGCTCCACAAAATGCATCCTCACATTGCTCTAATGGTGAAAGCAAAATTGAAGAAGCTCCTAGATGTTGGATTCATTCAGGCTATTGACTACACTGAGTGGATTTCAAATATTGTTCCAGTTTCAAAACCAGACAAGTCTATCAGGATTTGTATTGATTTTCAAGATCTAATTGCTGCATAAAAATATCTTATTCCAATGGGATGATAAGTGTGAGGAAGCTTTCAACAAAATCAAGGAGTATCTAGCAAATCCTCCAACTCTGATGTCACCAATTCCTGGCAAGCCACTCTTGCTCTACATTTCAACCATGACAGCCTCACTAGGTGCTCTTCTCGCTCAGCAAGATCATGAAGGAAAAGAAAAAGCCATTTACTACATCAGTCGGACTCTAGTGGGATATGAGTTAAACTATTCCCCTATTGAAAGAGCATGTCTGGCTGTTGTCTTTGCTTCACAAAAGTGGAGACATTACATGTTGTCACATTCTACTTAGCTTATTGCAAAAATTGATCCATTAAAGTATTTGTTAAGCAAGACTACATTGATAGGCAGGTTGGCTAAGTGGGTCATGCTACTTAGTGAGTTTGATATTGAATATGTAGATAGGAAGGCTATCAAAGGTCAAGTGAGCGCAGATCAACTAGCTGATGCTCCATTAATGGATGACCACCCTATACACATAGAGTTTCCTGATGTTCATATCTCAGCTTTGTCCACACAAACATGGAAATTATACTTTGATGGCTCATACACTCAACAGGGTTCAGGAGTTGGTATACTTTTTATCATGCCACAAGGAAACACTATTCTGAAATCTTTCAAGTTATTATTTCCTTGCACTAATAATGTGGTAGAATATGAGGCTTTGCTGATTGGGTTAAAAATGGCTTTACAATGGAATGTATCTGAAATAAATGTCTATGGAGATTCTCAGCTAATTGTTAACCAGGTTAATGATGATTACCAGACCAAAGATGATAAGTTATTCCCATATAAACGTATGGTGGATGACTTTAAAAAGTATTTCTCCATCATCACTTTTGAGCAGATTCTTCGGCATGAAAACAAGGCTGTTGATGCCATGGCAATGACTGCTTCTTTATTTGATATCGAAGATAGCAAGGCCCGTTTTGAGTTCTTGGTGGAATCCTTGACTTGTCCTTCATATGATGACCCTGATACAAGTATTATATGTCATCTGATTGGACATGACTCCCCAACCTATGGAAAGATCTATTCTTACCTCAAAAATAACACTTTACCTCCCGACCTATCCCGCAATCAAAAATGAACTTTTCTCTGCCAAACCTCCCACTATATTTTAATATCTGACACCCTTTATCAGTGAGGTTTTGATGGTACTCTCCTACGATGTCTCGAACATGATGAAGCTCAACTTTCCTTACGGGATGTACATGAACGTATTTGTGGGACACATTCGAGTGGTCCCTCTTTGGCTAAGAAACTCATGCGTATGGGTTATTATTGGCCTACCATGGAATCAGATTCCTTTCATTTTGCTAGGGCATGCAAGAAATGTCAGATACATGGAAACCTTATCCATGCTCCAGCACAAGAGTTACATCTTTTTACAACTACTTTTCCATTTAGTCAGTGGGGACTCAACCTCATGGGTGTTATCAATCCTCCATCTTCCAATGCTCACAAATGGATCCTCACTGCCATAGAATACTTTACTAAATGGATTAAGGTCATTCCATTGATTACTGCCATAGGGAAACAAATATCCATGTTTATCTTAAACTATATCATCTACAGATATGGTATACCTATGTATCTCATTACTAATCATGGGAAACAGTTCCAAAATTAGGACATGGATGAACTGTGTGCCAAATTCCATATCACCCACAACTATTCCACCATCTACTATCCCCAAGGAAACGGCCAAGCTGAGGTGTCAAACAAAACAATTGTGAAAATCCTACAAAAGACTGTCAATGACGCTGGCCATGACTAGCATCTTCAACTTAATCCTACCTTATGGTCTTACCGCACATCCATCAATACTCCTACTGGAGCCACTCCATACTCCCTTGTCTATGGATTCGAAGCAGTCCTGCCCCTCGAGGTCAAGTTACCTTCACTCCGTGTTACTCTTAAAGATTTAATTCCTGATGAAGAGTATAGAGTTTCATGATTGACTGAATTGGAACTCCTAGATGAATGCTGTCAGTGCACCTATGATCATTTGAAAGTTTATCAGCAGCGTCTGTCCCATCAGTACAACATCAAGGTAAAGATCAGAAACATTCAGTTGGGTGACTTATTCCTTCGAGACAATCCAAAGAATCAACAACACCATGAAAAGAAGGGTAAGTTCAAACCTAATTGGTTAGGCCCTTTTGTGATCAGAGCAGTCTATGGTTCTGGAGCTTATCAATTATCTACACCTGAAGGGGATCCCTTGGATGAGCCTCTTAACAGTATCCATCTCAAGAAGTTTTATCCTTAAAATCCCAATGTAAGGGGCATGTATATAGGATGTATATATATATTCTGTACATAAAAATATAATAATAATAATTTAAAAAAATCATAAAATCAAAAGAAAAACTACAATAAAAGCATATGGTGAAAACTTGGAAATAGGTGCTATGTGTGACAAGTTAGCTCCTCTATCTATTAGGCTTCTTTTAGTGTGTCCGTTCATTGTATATATCCATAATAAAATGGTTAGTCAGTCCTCATCCCCACCATGTATATATCATAATAAAATGGCCAGTTCATGCACCATTCCTTGTATTTATCCATAATAAAATCTCATCATAGCTTGATCTTTCGTCATGGTCTTCATCCTAATCTTGTTGTATTTTTCTTCATCCATAATAAGTCAGTCCATCACCTAGCTGGGGGCATGTCCTTGACCTAGTTTGGGAAGTGGATCTATGATAGTCGTGACTCTTAGAGGACATAATGGAGTTATTTTCACCAGGCAAGCAGACACAATCAAATGTCCTTTTACAATGGTATCTTCATGCTGAATCCAAATCTATGATCTATTCTTCAAAATGTGACCACTTATCTATATATCTTGACTATACATCATCAGTTGAATTGATCAACATGTCCTACATCAATATTTTTGGCAAAAGAAATGTATATTCATGACAGGCATGTTAGAATGGTTTGTTGTAGATTATGCATTCATATCTAGATTTCATTGTTATCATGTTTCCTATGCTATTCCGGGATATCTTTTGACATGAGTTTGAAACTCCCATATGTCATTGATTAGAATAGCCAGGATGGGGCATGGTATTTTCTTTGATTACTATTTGTGGGGTATTTTTTGATGAAATAAAAGGAACAAGTAATTGGGGTGTCTGTGTATAAGTGCTTTCATCCAGTTTATAGTATTGACAGCATGCAAATCATGTTGTTCTAAATAAATGCTATTTGTGGTGATACACCATCGCATACCTTGACTCCAAATATTTGTTCCCCGATGGCAGGGGGAATATTCCTTGTCTATTACAAAAATGAAACTTAGGTCATCTCGGTTCAATTATACCTAGATGCTTTTCAAGTTTGCAATATTAAACTCCATGCAAAAAGTGCTCAGGTCATCCTGGTTTAATTATACCATGATGCTTGCATTTTCTTGCAACATAACGAGCTTAATGATGAAAATCAAGTTCCAGTTATTATGAAGTTCTAAGATGTTACCTACAGTTGTGGAGATACATTCATTTCATATTGCATTTCATTTACACAGTTCATGACTTACATATCAGTGCTCCTTTTATAGAGATTTATAGGTTATCTTTCTTATTAGGTTATCTGTTCTCTTAGTCTATTCTTCTTGTGTCAGATACATTATTATTTAAGTTGAGGACATTTGGACAACCAAACCAATTATGACTTTTTGCATTTAACACTTAAATCATTTAGAGACATATGTTATCTTCATTAGGAGTGTTCATTTATATATAATTTGGTCATTTATTATAGCTATCATTTCATTTATTGTTCATCACAAATATTGCATTGATAATCACATAGTATTAGTCAACTCATTTAAGACATGCATTTATATCACCATCATATGATTATTAACCATTAAGCATTAACAATATAAATCATTTTTCATTCTAAGATATACATTTTATGCATATGAAAGTACATCATCACATCCTGCATATGTCAGTACGCACATGTACATAAATCATCAAAGTAAATCATGTTAGAACTGCATCACATACAATCCATAAAAAAACAAAAATATCTGAATGTCCAATGATATAAATCAATAACAATGTGTCCATAGTCAGTGTCTGTCAAGTCAAAATATAATGATACAGTGAATCATAATGATACAACAGTGTATACAATGATCTCTCACAATCTATGAACCACTGCCTCTAGACTCTGTATGTCGCTGTCTACGGGAGGCAATGTGGCCCTATGCTACTACACTCCCTGATGCTGATGATCCACCCTAACCTCTTGAACCTGTCAGTGCTCTGGGAGGATGTGATGATACCCCTCCACTGCTAGCTCATGCCTGTTGCTCATATGCTACTGATCTGATGCCAACTGAGCTCTCTCTATAGCTCCCAATCCACTGATCTCTCGGGACTGCCTATCTATATGCCTCTCGCCAGTAGGATATCTCATTCCCAACATGTATCATGGCTCTCATGATATCCCCATGGGGACCTAGGTCCTCTATCCTCTGTAACTCATCCAATAGCATCTATGACTCCCCGAGTCTCTCAACAGCTGAATCTCTCTCTGCTCACAGCACATCCATCTGTCTACCCATCCTCTCAATCTATCTCTCCAGATCTGGAACCCGGTGTGCCTCTACCTAGATAACTGCTAGTCGGACTAGCAGTGTGTCAATATTAGGCTCCTCCTCCGCAACATCTCTATGTAAATAGGGATCCTATCCCCTGATGTCCATGTCTGCCTACTCATCTTGTGCCTATATATCTAGCATCTCCACATCTGGCTTATCCTATCTGCCACCCTGTGCCACATCAACCTAGGCCAATAGAATGTCTACCTCATCCTGTGCCTACCCTTGTGCCTGTGCCTATACTACAACAACTGGTATCTATACTATAGCCACTGGTCTCTGTACCTACACAACTGGTACCTATAATGGTGCTCCTGTGGCTGGCTGTGCTAGAGGTTGTCTCTGTCCCTATCCCCTCTACCTCACTCCACCTCCCCTCATATCTGGGCCAACTCTCCCTCCATCTCCACCACCTCCATCTCCACCACCATCTCCACCACCTCCATCTCCTCCTCCATCTCCTCCTCTCCCTCATCCCCTCCTATCTCAACCTCACTACCTCCCCCAATGTCTGTCTGCTGGATCTCTCTCTAGAGGTCTCACTGCTGGATCTGTAACTCATGGCACAGGATGATCTCTCAAAAACTTCTCTAAATTCACAGTCATCCCAGGGTCAACCACCATCTGTCTCATGGACCATGCCTAGTATGGTGCATCCAAAAACTCCTATCGTGCAACATCAAATGATGCCATGGGCCCCCAATCTTGTCTCTCCTGATGTGTCTGTGCAAACTCGGTCACTCCCTGGGGCATACCCTATATCCTACCAAACTATCGCAGAACCTGGCTAACCAGCTATCTCTCAATAATAAAGGGCATCTGCCCTATTAGCCATCATGCCTCAAAACAAAAACCAAGCTACCGCTCATCATCCCATGGCTCACACCCTAAGTAGGGTCTCCATGTCACTGTGTCTATTGTGTCAAAAGTGTAGTGCCAAAACTCTAAATGTCCCCGTTTTGCCTGAGACAAAACTGAGGAGTACAAATGAATATAGGGCTGTCCTGCACCCTAGAATCTAATAGCCAATGGTCTCATCACTGCAATATGCTCCCATGCCCAAACATGGAGCAGTGTCACCCCTGCTGATAGAGATGCACTCCCGTGGTACACCACCTGATGTAAATCATGGTATAGGTGTGATAATAAACACACCCCCAAGCAAATTGGGTCCCCTCCATCACCCATTGTAATGTTCGGCCCCACCCAACTGCAAATCCATGTGACCTCTGATCAGGACATACGAATCCCCCAATCGCACCTGCTAGAACCACTGGAAGAGGGTCATATAAGTCGACCATATCCTCCCAGCTAATCTCCCCATCCTCTATATCATCATCCCCAAAGATAGCTCTGCACTCTGTGACTCCTCTGTGTCGATCGTACTGCACTAAATCTCCTATGATGGGAAGTTGGAGGATACGATATACATCCTCTAGTGTCACTATCATCTCCCCTATCAGAAGATGGAAAGTACTCATCTTCGAGTGCCATCTCTCAGCTAATGTGGTCATCATGCTCAGATTTGCCTGAATCTTGGGCCTATAAATCACATAGTAAAGTCTCGACACTCCTATCACCAGTCTCTCTACCTCTGATAATGCTGATCTCAGGTTCAGTGTAACGGGATATCTCTCCCATGACATCAGAACATCTATGATATCCTCCTATTTAAGTCAACAACAATCAACCTATCAGATTTTGATAAACTAATCTATCAATCTATCTATCCTATCATATCAATTTCAAACATATTTATCACATGTTTCAATAGATGATTCTATCAATTATCTATTTCAAACTGGCTAACTAGCCAACATGCTACAATGTTGCCAATCTTGATCACAATCAACCGTCGACAGATCAAATCAGCTTATCGACATCAAGTTTGACCTAATTGACTATCTATTATGACCAACTTCTACCACCTAAAACATATGCGCAACATTTAAACATGCATGCACATCTTTCTTACACATTTGCACAGGTTTTCACTGATGCACAACTTTCTTCCACATTTGTGCAAAATTTATCGACATTTGCACAACTTTACACATATGCACCATTTTGTTGACCATTTGTGCAGTATTTCATAACACATGCGCAACAAGTATCTATGCGCACTTTTAAATTATGCTTGCACAGAACTACTATTATCCTATTATGAATGCACAAATATTCGTAATGAATGCGCAGCAAAATTGAGTTTCTACACAAATGCCACAAGTTGCTGTGCATTGATGCGATGCAACTGCGCATTCATCTTCCGCTATGAAAACTCAAATTTTCTAATCTAATTCTATCATTTCATCTACCCTAAACATGATAAAATTCTATATTAACATACATCAAATCATGGAATTTCAAAGCAGGATGAAGTCACCTACCGGTTCACCCGAATCAGGTGGTCGCTGGAAGTGTCTGACTCTCTCGAAGTGGTGATCTGACAAGGGGAATGGCATCCTGGTGGCTCTGCTCTTCTCTCTCTCGTGCTCTAATCTCCAAGTGACAAGTGTGCACAATGAGCCTATTGCGGACCCCTTCACCCTATTTATAGCTTGTGGACCTGATGTGCTTGGTGTGTGGACCCTACCTAATGTTTTTCTTCCATTCTACCCCATTTTCATCCATCTTTCCTACCGTTCATTTGTGAGATTGATTGAACAACCCCATAAAAAAATTTTAAAAAATAAAAATAAATAAATAAATAAATTATTTTTACAAAATTCACATAATCTTTTTTTTGTCAATTAATCTCTCGAGGGGGCATGCATAGGTCGTCTGAGACATTGTCTAGGGCAGGGGCAAAAATGCTTGATTTTTCTTTGAAACAATGTGACCAGCACATTATTTCAAAGAGGGGCAAAATGTATACACCTAAAAATGGCTTCATTAATTAATTAAATATTTATTATTTAATTACTATTGACTTGACAAACTAATTAAATATTTTATTATTTAATTAATAATTATTTCTTCTATTTATTAAGTAAATTATTCAATTTATTTAATAAATTCACTATAGTCTAATTCTATATCCTAAGTCTTCTAAATAGTCTATTAAAGTGATTTAATTAAATACACAATCACCTAAATATGACTAATTCCCTTAGTCCACTTCATCCACCTAGTCACCTAACACATCACCTTGGCTAAGATAAATAATTATTATTAATTATTTATTCATATTTATCCTCACCCACACATGTCCTATTCTTAAGGGCTATGTGGCCTCATAGGACTTGGTCTCATGACCACTTTTCCTCTCAACAACCAAGTCAAGAGACATTCCCTATTCCTAAGGGGCTTCTCAAGCCACCTCTAAGGGTCAAGGGTGACTCATAGGACACTTGTGCAAAGAGTCCTCATGAGGAAAAGGTTTCTCCCTCTTTCTCTCTTTGGTCTTTGTGAGACACTTGACATGTGTCTTTCCCTTCCACCTTCTTCTCCTCTATGTCAATGTGAGAGGAACATCATCCCTATTCTTTCTCTCACATTCCAACTACATCCGCCTTTCTCTCAACTCCTTCAACCAAGTCAATTCTAGCCCTAGGATCTTCCACCTTTCATTCTCAACTGTAGGATTCTGCCACCTAGGCCTAGATCCTCAAAACTCTATAAAAGGAGCCTCATTTTCCATTTGAAAGCTAATAGGTATTTTTAAGAATAAGCATTCAAGCATCCAAGCATTCAAGCAATCAAGCAATCAAGCATCCATATTATCATCCCATCATTTGCATTTCATCCACCATATTTTCATAATCTAGTTTTAGTTTTGCACTCATTTCACTCAATCTCCACACTTTGGAATCATCTTGGGAAAGAGCTTCATTTGGAAATCTAAGAGCTCAACATCTTCAAGAAATCAAGGCTAGGAGGACAATGGAGACAAGCTGCATTTGTAGGTGAAGGTAAATTGTTAATTTGGTTTCATTTGTTATTGCATTCTTCATTGTGGTTTGCTTATTAGATAGATTTATTAACCTTTTAATTAGTTAATTCATCATTTAGAATAGTATCCAACTAATTTGCATACAGTCATCATATGAGGTGCTCTAGATAATGGCTTAGCTCCTAGCATAAGGTCAATATGAGAATCAAATTCTCTAGATGGTGGCATACCAAGTAACTCTAAAGGAAAAATGTCTTCAAGTAGTTACAAAATAGGATGGTCATTGAGTGAAGGTTCCTTCTCTACCTCCTCCTCGCAGTCACTGATAGTTATGGTGAGCAACTAGAATCCTTTTTGCATGCACTACTTAAGCTGCATAGAAGAAATCACACAAAGGGATATGGGTCTCTGAACTCCTGAAATCACTGAGGACACACCAAAATCATCCACACACTCTACTCTCTTATGCCTACAATCCATCTTCACATTGTGGGCATAAAGCCAACCCATGCCAAGAACTACTTCATAAGATCCAAGATGTGTTAGATAGAGGTCAACTGTTATGGTCATGTCTCCTATCTGTATCTCACATCCCCTAACCAAGGAACTAACTGACATCATAGCACCTAAGGCTAACTCAACCTCTCAACTAACATCCTACCTAGCTTCCACTAGCCCACAATTCTCCACTATAAAAGGTGTAATGAAAGAATCAGTATCTCTTGATTCAAAGAGAATAGAAATGCTACTACCTCCAATTCTACATGCGGCCTCAATAATTGTGACCCGGTGCTTATCCTAGTGGTTATCAACTACTGCAAATACTTTATGAGATCTTCCCATGTCTCCCACAATAGGCTTTGAAGTGGTTTCCCTCTGATTGTCTGATAGGTCGACGCACTATATGCACAAGATCTAATAAACCATTAGAAGAATATTTTTTTCTCTTGAATGTAGATGTAGCTTTCTTACACATATAACATTCCTTACACATAGTATTAGTAGCATTCATTAATTTAGGTAGATCTCTAACTTCTCTAGTATAATTAATCTTCACTATATTATCAAAATTTACATGACATGACCTCTTATTCCATAACCAACTCTCATAAATTTGAACAATAAAAAATCTCTTTTCAACACTATTCAAATGAAAAAGATTACCTTTAGTCTGTGTTCCTAATTTAATTCAATACCTAAACTTCCAATGCTTTTTCACTTTCCATCCTTTAATTTTAGATCATATCCATTATCAAAATAGTTTTCCAACACTCAAAAATTATGCTTTAGTCCTTCAACATATAAGACATAATCAAGTATTATTCTTACCATCAAGAGTAATAGAGCCTCTTCCTTGGATTAGTAAAGGAATTTTATCTCCAAATCTAACCACCCCACCATCATACCTTTCAAAACTTACAAATTTTCTTTTGTAACTAATCATATAATGTGAACAACCACTATCAATAGCCCATTCATCTTTCTCATCAACATTTGAAACCAAGTCTTTCTCCGCATTAAAGATAGGGTCTTCTTCTTTTATAGAAATGAATCCCCATTCATCATCTATCTTAGGGTCTTTCTCCATTTTTTCATCTCTCACACCTTCCTTAGCTTCAAAGAAACACTTCTTCTAACATTTAGGAATTAAGCTCTTATGCTTAGGAACTCTCTTAGGACATCTAGATGCAAAATGACCAATCTTGTTACTTGAAAAATATTTCAAAGGAAATTTTCCTCAATACATATAATCTCCCTTAGGAACTCTCCTATAAATCAAACCTTCAAGTTATTCAAGATTTATTTCTTCTTATTCAATCTCATCCCATTCCTTAGCATATCTAGATCCAATCTTAGATGAATTTTCATCAAGTTCATACTTTTTCTTATCCTTAGTAGCACTATCTTTAAATGAAAACTCAACCTTAGGAATATTATCACCAAAATTACTCATTTTGAAAGTAGACAACTTACCAGCCAATATATCTCTTTTCATAGTAGTCAAGTTCATGATTTATTCAATAGAAGCAACCTTTTTATCATAAGTAGGAGACAAGGATCTGAGGACCTTTGAAAAAATCTCATCTTCATTTGATTTCCCACCATCTCATTTGATTCCACAAAATAATTTGTTTATCTTCTGAATGTAAGAAGTGATTTTCTCATCCTCACTCATCTTGAAGGGTTCATATTTTCCTTTCATAATTTATAGCTTGGTTTGCTTCATAGAGGCGTCTCCTTCGTGAAAGGTCTCCAATTTTTTCCATATTTCATGAGTGGTATCTAGTTCCATGATATTTGTATATTTTGTATTAGATAAGGCACTTAGAAAGGTTTCCTTAGCTTCTATTGTATTCAAATTTATTCTTTTTGTTAGTACTATTTAAAATTTTGACCCTCATACTTCAAAAATTTTGATGAACCCTTGTTTTTGACCTAGCAAGAAGAATATGCTGCAAACCCTAGACTGTTCTGAGACTTGTTATATTTGAACATTAATTTTTCATTCACTAAAGTTGAAAATAATGCATGTTCCTTGTAAAAACCTTTATAAAGTTGTTTGTTCTACGTGTTCGACAATTAGCTTCTAAGCGGGTCACTTTATTTAGAAATGTTTTAATAAACTTTAGCTTTTCTCATTTTATTTCCTGACCGTTAGATTCATTTAGATCTGGCAGTTGTCACTTGATCTCAAGACCCTTGGTTGTCAGACTTTTTGACATGTGCTTTAGCGATAGTGTGACACCTATCCATGTGAGTCTATTTTCAGGGTTGTTTTGTCATTAACTTGCACTTTGCATTGACGGCAATAGTGATACTATTGAGGGAAGTTGCTCAATTTTTAAGGTTTACAATTTAGTGACAGCCTCTGATCTTCCACGTATTTCAGACTATAAGTGGGTCCGCAATCGCTAGGTCATGATGGTGTATTCATTTTCTATTGGTTGAGCTGGAATATGATCTAGCAATTGTCAATAGAGTTGTCATTAAGAAAGAAAAGGTGGTATGTCCGCTTGCTATTTTTTTGTGATGTGGTTGTTTCTCATGGATAGAGGACCGATGAATGTTTGAGGTGGGACCAATTTTCATTAAGGAGTGATGATCGTCTGATTGAGTAGCATCAGTGGTTGTCACAATTTCTTTACCTAACAAACCTGACAGTTTTTTGCTATGTGAAATAGCAACTATTTGACATGTGTCTTTTGTATCATCAGCCACCAATGGGTCTAAAATCCTCAAACGCTTCCACGTATTCACTTACGGAGTGGGGTCACTGATTTTTAGGGATATTAAATAGTTGTCAATTTTTAAGAGGATCCATGGTGGTCACATTACCAAAGTTGAAAGGTGCTCAAATTTTATGTTTTCACTTTAGCGACAATCTGACACCTGTTCAACCTTATCAGAGTTAAAATAAGTTGTCAGTTTTTACACATGGGTAAATTTGAAATGTTCTCATTGGTTGAGAACTGATTTGGGAAAAGTGTTGAAGGATATGATGTTTTTTACTAGCTGTTCTTTGCACCGGAAAGAAATTGGATCAACGGTCAATAATCAAATTTTGTTTTGTGACAGTTGTTTCATGTCTTGTGAATGTTGAAGCTGCCAACTTTCCGTAATGGTAGAATTAATTAATTTCATGCGAGTTGGCTGTGGTGGGTTGGTGATGATTAAATGTTCTAATTTGATCATTAGAGGCAAACACTTCTCCTTCAAGTTTCTCTGTGAGAAAATTGGTTTTCTCTGTGAGCGTCAACAATGAATTTTCTCAAATGTCTGGTAGGCCAATTTGATCTTGAAAGTGCACAGTTTTTTATGAGAGAAAGATTGTAGTGATTAAAGTTTTCCCTATCATTGTTATCTTGTGATATTTAGGTAGTTTGTATTCAAGTGTTCATAATTTTTTCAAAACCCTAGTTGAAAATGCCACCTAAAAGGGAACTCTCAGGAAAAGGCGGAACTAAGGATTAAGTTTGAAACTATCCTTAAATCTTACAATGATCTGAGGATAGAGTTGATCTAGAAGGAAAAATTTATTGAAAAATTGTCCAAACCATAGGATCACAAGTCATGTCAATTGTTGATTTCTTCCAAGCTAGTAGTAGCCTCTTCTTCTAGCCCTATTGTTGAGTTTCCACCATCACCTTTCCCAGAAACAAAAATAGATGCAAGAATCAGTTGGGAGAAGCAATAATTGGTTGAGGAAACAAATAAATTAAGGGAGATTAGGGTGGAGCTTGAGAAAGAAAATAATGAGCATGTGAAGGCTATATCCCTTGCAATTCAGACGTATGAAGAGAAAATCACACAGGCAATAATGCATTTTGCTCATGATCTAAAGCCTTCAATTTTGTTTAACCATGCTAGCAGATTACAAATTTTACTTACATCTTTAGATAAAGATAGGGATGAGTTTGGACCAATTTTGAATAAGTGAATTAAGAGATCCCCAAACATAAGGTTGTTTCATTGGTTATCTAAGGGCCAAGTTGATCCCGATCCATTGATCAGACCAGTGCATCAATCTGTAAAGAAACTTGTGGAGTATAGTATAATTTTGGATGATTTTAGAAGGAAGTCCAATGTGTTAAAGAGAGAACTAACACATCCAAATTTTGAACTAGTACCAAATGTTTTCAAGGATACTAGTGAACTAAAGGAGTTGTACAAATGGAGAGAGGAGATGGATGAAATTTTCTCTGAAAAAATGACAAGTGTAATTGAAATTACTTCTTCCTTTATCCACACCATCAAGTTATTAATGAATGCTAAATCAAAGTTTGATATATTCAGTAGGAGATCAAGCAAATGGAAGGAAAATGGGAACATTTGTCCGACAAGAGGGCTGAATTTTCCAATTTTGTGTTCCCAAGTGAGGAGGTGTTCAATAAATGGAGGTATCAGTACATTCCCATGCAGAAAAAGTAGATACTCCATCTACTTCTTGAGCCAAACAAAGATTGTGACTTTTGGGTCATTAGGTGGTTGAGATATAAAATGTATTTATTGTAGGGACAACTATGAAGAAATGGTGATCAGATTTATTTGAAGAAATAGAGGAAAAGATTGAAGACATAAAGTAAGGCAGCTCGCTTGCAAAATATCAGTCCAAGATCTGATCAAGGCATTTATTGTAAACCTAGTAGGGATGTTGTAAAGTTTTAGGGAAAATTTTTGTAAACCCTAATCATGATTGATAGCTTGTTGGATTTCCTTGTATACAAAAGGATTTTCCATGATCATATTAGGCATTGAGAGTCTTAGGTGTTGAGAATATAGAAATTTTTGAAACCCTAACCCTCAGTCAACGATTGTAATATTTTGTATTATTTCTTCTCAAGTAATAGAGAAAAAGAATAGGTTGATACTATTATTTATAGGCCTGCTACCCAGCATATATTGCATACAAATGATCAAAGGTTATACTTAATACAAATCTTAGGTCTTTACCTCTCCTTTGTGTCAAATTTGTGAATTTTTGAGTTTATTAGAGACTTATGTGTATGTATTTTTTCTTTGAGTTCCGATCTAGGGTTAGATTAAATATTGCTCAAAGTGGGATATATGTTCATTTAGTTTGTATGAGGATTGTTGGCAAGTAGGAAAGAGTTGGAGTATTTGTATTCATGTTCATGAGCTAAGTTCTTCAAGGATCTTTGTTTTTACTCTTTTTTCTGGTGTTATTTTCTCAATGAATAAAGCACTGGTCTATGTAAATATATCTTTATTTTACGAGGAATGATTGAAATCATTACAGTAAAAAATACAATAATCAAAACCAGTCATTTAATTTCATTTACTTTAAAATAGTTGTCCTACCTAGTGATGGAGAGTCAATGAATAATAGATTTTTGTTCAGTACTTTCTCACTTATATCTATTGTTAGATCCAAAATCAAGTCAAGAATAGAGTTATATCTATTGGATTAGGCTTACCCACCTTGGTTTTGCAAAGCTAGAAATGAAGATTGCAGTCTTATCCCTATAGTTGGTCCAGTTACCTACATATTTATCATATTTGGAACTAACATCTCCTTAAAATCAGTCTTAGGTATATTAGTGTCTCATGGAGTGTAAAATCTTTTTAAGAACCAACAAAATGGAGACTCCGCTAGGGAAAATATAGAATTTGTGTCAAATAACATAGGTACAAGTTGAGCTGGACTCTTAGCCTACTTATTTTAAAAGCCAGTTAGTTACCATTGAACACATAGAGTCATTTATTTTTCTATGAAATTTACCTACTCCTTTTTACTATTTGCCTTGATCACAAGAGGAATACATTACAAAGAATCCCTATCTACTTGGGTGGTGACTCTAAAGAAATCTCTAAACTAGTGTTGATTAAAAAATTATTTTATTTCAATGAGTTTCAAGAATACAAGGTCCTGGAGAAAAGAACATCAAGAGGAAATTTTGGAAGGTGAACTTCCAACCACATCTAGATGTGGTTAAAATAGAAGAGAGAAGAGTACTAATGATATGTCCTTCACATGGAAGCAGAAGGGAAATTCAAGACAAGAGGGTCTTTCTCATCCTAGCTAGGAGGGAAATGCCTTAGAGTATGAAGAGGTTGTTGACTTAGGTTTGAACCAATATGAGGACTATTATTCTCCTTTAGAGAGAGAGGGTGAGAAATTACAACATAATAGAAGAATAGTTCCTAATAAACAACATGGAGTAGAGAGGAGGTCTAGAAGCAAAAGTAGAAATAGACAAGATTTTGTCCCTCCTTTCACCCTTGGTTCTTCATTACCCCAAGGTTTCCATGAATCCAAAGATCATCAAGAAGAACATCAGGCTAATTCTGAAACAACTTTGCTAGATTTTAAGGAAATTTTTGAAGAAGTATATGAATTAGAAAGAAATATTCATGAGAAAGTAGCCATTAGGAAATGAAGAGAAAAGGAAAAGGAAGAAAAAATCAGACATGCTATGATAAGAGCTGATCAGTTGAAGAGACAATTATTAGATTTAGAAGCCATAAATCATGTTCCTATACCTAAACAAACAAGCGAGCAACCCACTATCCAAGAAGTCTTTGAGATAAGGAAGCCCAAGGATAGAGGTAAGAAAAAGGCTATAGGAGTTTTGATTAATGAGATTGTGGGCCCTAAGGGTTCCATAGACCAAGCTCTAAGGTTGGAAGCAAACCTTGAGAGGGCGAAGAGGGAGCAGGAATTGCTGGCCAGGGAGTTGGAAAAGGTAGAATTAGAAGCTTCAACATTAGAAATGAGAAAGAAGATAAATTTTCCCAAACAGTCAGTAGTACCTACTAATGTTACTACCTCATCTTTAACGCAAGGAGGAAATGATACTAATATTGCTAACCAGGTAACAAGTGTTCCTCCACTAGGTGGGCTCAATATTCCTACTGTGTCAAACACTAATACATCGATATCTCAGGGTGTTGGTTTATCTAATATGGGGAATATTCATGAAAGATGCAAACTATTGGTTTTTACAGGCATTCCCGGATACCCAAACCCTATCCCTGGAGAGATTAGAAAGAAACTTCCAAATTTCACTAGTAGTAATGTTACCACCTATGAGGAACACTTGAAGAAGTGCATTGATGTGATAGATGATTACAACATTATGCCAGATGATAAAATAATGAAGTTGTTTGTGCAATCCTTAACTGAAGATTCAAGGGATTGGTTTAGGGCCTTACCACATGGTAGCATAGCTTCATGGGATCATCTCAAACATTGTTCAAGGAACAATATGGTGATAAGACAAATGAGGAATTTATGTTAAATGAATTCAATAACATTAAGAAAAAATTCAATGAGGATATTATTGAATTTAATATTAGGTTTCAGAAGGCCATGCACAAGCTCATGCAAGTCATTAGGCTAGATGATAGAGTTTTTCTTGTCACTTATTTAAATGCTTTTGATTCTAGAATGGGATACCTTTTAAGAGATAAGAATCCAAGAAATCTTGTAGAGGCTTATAAATTGGCTATTAATATTAAAAGTAACCACAGGATATTAGGAAAGCTGGGAAGAAGAGATGATAACAAATCACAAATGTTGAATAGAAAAGAACCATGAAAGCCTACAGGTGTAAAACCAAAGGATGATGATAGTTTAAAATATTTTGAAGGCCATAAAGGATTTGAAGCCTAGTGAAAATAGAAGCAATAGGGTTGTAGGTAATGACATGCCTACCTTTAACAATTTTAACAAGTTTCCAAGAATGCAAAATTATCCTTATAATACTCACTAGAAAGATGGGAAACCTATACTCCCAGAAAGAAAGGATAAACCAAGTGACAAGACCCCTGATCCATTGCGAAGGAATTCAATGAATATGATTGAAGAGGTCCCATGGCATATTGTGTGTCAATCACCACATGATTCTAATTATTATGTCATATCCCAGAGTGTTTTTACCCAAGAAGAACAAGAATGTAATGAGGAAGAGCCTTATGATGACCAGGGATGTGGTATTACCTCCTCCCATCTTTGGGATGAAGTTGAATCTACTAAGGAATATGAGAATCAAGATGTTTCAAATTCTCAGGTTATAAATGAATTATATCATCAGCAATTTTTTAGATGAGGAAGATGATAAATTAGATAATGTCTAGTGCAATGTTATAAAAAATGAAGAGACGGTTTTTTTAAGAAGGCCATCTAATGGGGAAATTGCTTTGATAACTGTAGACATGGTCACTCAGGCTAAGACAAGTTACAATTTAAGAAATAGAGTAGTAGGTGATCCAATTCAGAAGCTTGCTGGAATTTTTATTTAAAAAATAGAAAAAGATGCTAGGGTACCTCAAAACAAGAAAAAGGAGGTCGATAATGTTAACAAGGTAAAAGTGAAGAAAAATGTTAAACCTAACATTATTTATAAAGTAAAGGCTAAACCCTCAGAGGAGGTTAAAATCCAAACTAAGGAACTCCCAAATACATTCACACAAAGTGATGATAAAGATACTACAAATATCAGGCATGATGTGTTTGAATCAAAATATATTCTAGTTGATATGAGAAAGTTACTATCATAGATTACTGTTAAGGTCCCTTTGCTAGAAATGATGAGGATAGAGGAACATAAAGAAAAGGCTCTAAATTGGGTGAATGGTGTAGTATCCACAGATACCCAAAAGACAGAAAGAATTGATAAGCAAGTAGCAACTTTGAATGATGAAAATGAGAGTCATAATGAAGAAATTGTCTCTAAAATTCCTCAAATTTATTTGGACACAAATGTTGTTAGTACCTCGGCAGGAATAGTTGATCCTTTCTTTTTCACCTTACTAATAAATGGAAAGCTATTAAAAAATTGTATGATTGATTCAGTAGCATCAAACACTTTTATGCCCATAGAATTTATGAAGTCACTAGGGCTGAAAGTGGATACTCCACATAGGAGATTTCAGTCTATGGACTCAAGAGAAGTACCAGTTATGGGTACTATCAAGGCTTTACTTTATAAGCTGGCAGCATACCCTGGTAAATAATTGACCATGAGTGTTTTGGTAGTTGATATCCCTCGTCAATATGGGATGTTTTTGTCAAGAAAGTGGAGTGCCTCTATGGGAGGCAGCATATAATGTGATTTCTCATTTGCTACATTTAACTTTGAAGGAAAAAATATCAAGGTTTCTAGGGAGCCTGGAACTTGACATATGATTGAGGAAGAAGAAGACACCATGAACTACTTTTTAGGTACTGACATTAATGCTTTTAGAGTCTAGGATAAGGAAATAGGGGAAGGTGTTGAATCTTCCCTTGTATCAAGTGGTCAGGAGGAATGGACTAACCTTGACAATCTATAGACTATGTATTTTGATGGAGCAAGTTCAAAGGAGGGGTCTGGAGCTAGAATATTACTCATATCTCCAAATGGTAAAACTTTCAAATTCTCATTCACTTTACTATTATCTTGTAAAAATAATGTTGCAGAGCATGAGGCTTTGTAAATTGGCCTAAGGTTAGCATCAAGACATGCTATAAAGTGCTTAAAAGTGGTGGGTGATTCTGAATTGATAATTTCCCAAGTTAGGTCAAAGTATGCATCAAAGAACCATAAGTTAAAATAGTACAGAAATGCAATGTGGGATGAAATTGAAAGCTTCAATGCTTTTAACATTTGTTGGATGGAAAGAAGTTAGAATAGAATGGATGATCTATTAGCTAATGTGGCTCTAAGACCAAAATATATTACATTTGTAGATATATCTAACATAGAGGTTCAATCTAGACCTTCTATCCCTAATAATATTGAGAACTAGAAAGTTTTTTCTGATGACCAGGACATCTTAAGATTTTTACAATGTGAATCTCATTTTGATGACAAAGAGATGGATTTCAGTGCTTATGTTGATACAGTAAATGGTAAAGAAGTTATTTTTGGAAAGGAAGTGCTGCAATTGAAATCAAACAGAGTCCCTAAGGGATTAGTTTCTCTTGAGAGGGCATTTGACAACAAAGACAAGGCTTTCTTGACTAATACTAATAAATCAAATGACCTTGAGGAAATCAATTTAGGAACAAGAATGGTACCTAAGAAGGTTTACATCGGTGAATGCTTATCCCCTAAAACTAGGAAGAATTTGATTGATCTTCTTAGGAGGTTTAAACATGTTTTTGCATAGTCTTATGAAGACCTCAAGGATTATAGAAAAGACCTTTTTCAACATGAAATCCCATTAAAATAAGGTACTTAACCTTTTAGATAGAATTTGAGACCTGTTAATCCTACTTTGGCACCCAAGATGCAAGGAGAGCTTAAGAAAATGATAGATGCTAGAATAATTAAGCCTATTAGGCATTCCACTTGGGTTTCAAACTTGGTCCCTGTCAGGAAAAAGAATGGTGATATCAGACTTTGTGTTGATTTTAGGAAATTGAATAGAAATTCCTTAAAAGATAATTATGGTTTACCTAATATGGAAAATATCCTGCAAAGGATGACTGGATCAGAGTTGATGTCCATGATGGATGGTTTCTCTGGATATAATCAAGTCATGGTTAAAGAATCAAAACAATTTAAGACTGCATTTACTACCCCTTGGGGGACATATGTGTATGTAAGGATGCCTTTTGGATTAAATAATGGTGATGCCACTTTCTAGATAGCTATGGATGTAGATTTTGCTAATTTTATTGATAGATTTATGGTGGTATATCAGGATGACCTTATAACATTTTCAGCCAAAGAGGAACAACATTGCCAACATTTGGAAAAAAAATTTATTAGAGCTTTAGAGTATGGGGTTTCCTTAAACCCAAAGAAATGTGCCATTGGTGTTGTGGAAGGAAAGCTTATAGGGCATATTGTTTCAAAAGATGGGGTTAGAATAGACCCTGAGAGGGTTGAAGCTATTGACAAACTATCCTAGCCTAGGAACATCAAAGGAGTACAATCCATTTTAGGACAAGTAAATTTTTTGAGGAGATTCATTACAAACTTTGCAGAAATTAGTATCCCAATTTCAAGGAAGTTAAAAAAGGGTGAAAAGGTTGAGTGGAATGCTAAGGTAGTAGAGGCTTTCAAGAATATCAAACAGGCTATTAAAAATGCCCTAGTTTTGAAGACACTAGATTACAGTAAACCCCTATAAATTTTTTCTTTTGCATCCGCCCACACTATTGCAATAGTATTACTGCAGAAGAATGTAGAAGGATTTGAGCAACCTATTTCCTTTTTTAGTAAAACCTTACAGGCATCTGAATTAAATTATGACATTGTTGAAAAGAAAGCCTATGCTTTGGTTAAGGCTATCAAAACATTTATATTCTATTTGGTGGGAGCTACAGTTGTTGCTTATGTCCCAAGTGCTACAGTCAAAGATATTTTGGTCCAACAAGAAGTTTCAGGTAGGAGGTGTAGATGGATCAATAGGATCCAAGAATTCAATATTGATATCTATATCACAAAGCTAGTGAGAGGTTTGTGTCTTGCAAAGCTAATGGCCCAAAGAAATTTTGCTACAAATTAGATAAATATATTGGAAGAAGAACAAATTCCTTTTGTTTGCAATATGGATTGTTGTGAATGGTATAAGGACATTGTTGGGTACTTACAAAGAATGATCCTACCTCCGGAGATGAGTGAAAATAAAAAGAGGACTATTAGGCTCCATTCCACCAAATATGAAATCATAGGTGGTGAGTTGTGGTGGAGAAGTAATGAGGTAGTCTTCCTCAGATGTGTAGATCAAGACAAATTGATGCAAAGTGGCAAGCGGAAGCTTTCAAACAGTGTGCAATTGGTGAGTTTCAAGGTCTCAACTATCCAAAATAGGGATCCAAGTGCCCAATAATTATCACAAGTATGGTAAGGACTAGGGGAAATGGTTATCACAACCCAAAAACCCAAGGCAACCTAATCACTAGGCTATGCCAAGTCCAAAGACACCAAAATTGAGAAGTTACTAAGAGGTCTCCTTAGCCCAATAGGCAACTAAACCCCATGAAATAACTTATAAGACCAAGGGTGGCCTACAATCACTAATCTAGCCTATCTAGGTCCTATTCCTTTAGTTCCAATGTTTTTTTCATTCACAAGCCACCCATAGTACTAAGTTGTTGCACAAACCAAGGATTTGGCTTATAGCCCTTGCTAGAAGGAAATCTGAACATAAGTCAAAATGTTCTGAAATGAGATGATGAATTGGTTAGGGATTCTAATACCCTTTTAGGGTTTATAAAACATATCCAAGCACCAAGGAGTGGAGACAAGAATAAGTCACCGATGTAGCAACATTTAGGCTGGGCTAATAGGCCTAATTAGGTCTCCAAATGCACTACAAGTGCCCTTTCTCCTATTCCAATGCACAAAATAAGTATGGAGGCATGTGTGGATATATAAAAAAATGTAGAATCCAAGTTTTGAGGTCTTGATGAATCCCGAACCAAAATCTATAGTGGCAGTCCTAGGTCACAAAGTGGTGCACGCATAGAGATGTACACCTAGGGCTTTGTGGCAAACTCATTCCTCTGCAAATCCACACTCCTCACCTAAAAAATATGGAGATACATTGAGAAAGGTTGAATTCCACCAAGGGGCATCAATTTACCATGGTGGGATTGGACCAAACAATCAGGCCCTATTAGAACCCCTGGTTTTAAGCCTCAAATCCAGGCAGTCCTGCTAAAAACCAGATATCTTGCAATCTAGGGTAGATCAACACATGAGATCAAATTAAAATGGAAGAAGACTTAAGGATCCAACATTTTGTTTCACTATTTCATTCCCTCACATCCGTACCTATCCGTACACTTCAAAACTTCTTGGGAAAATGCAAAGAAATGTTGATGTTTTTATTGATTCAATGCCAAAATTACATATCTTACCTTCCACCTACCTGAAAGGGCTATTTGAAGGCTTCCCCCATCAGTTCCAACTAAATTTTAAACCATCTGACTATTGGGGGCACAATTACATCTTTTGGCAAGAAGTTGTTAAAGTTGCTAAGCAACTTTTACAACATTTTTGCAACTTTCGCAAAGTAGAAGACCAAACTTGGTCTTAACCTATCCTAGTGATTCAACATGGATCTAAAACATTAAAAGAATGAAAATAAGTAAAATCCTATGATTTTAGGCCAAATGACCATTTTTTACCATAGTTAGCCAGGGGCTTATAATTGTGCCAATCCTAGAGCTAGGCCTCACAACTTGGTCTAGGTGCTTGACTAGTGAATCTAATCTAAAGTAGATGTGCTTGGGACTCTAAAGAGTTGTGTTTGCTGAGTCTAGAGTAGGTGCTCTTGCACCATACCCCCCTTGAGTTTTAAAACTCAAGTCCCTACTTGAGGATAGCTGCTCTACCGAAGTCCCATGTTGCTTAATTTGATCTTCGGTCAGCCATGTAGCATCTACATTGGGGAGTCCCTTCCATTTGACTAAGTACTGCATGTACTTCTTAGTTCTAGTCTACCTTAATATCTTTTTGTCCAAAATTTCTTCCAACTCCACTAGTTTGCTTTGGGGAAGATTGCTGGCATAGTCTTCATCTTTGATGTTTGTGTCCTCACCTTGCTCATTCACTGAACTTGCTATAGCTTTGTATGGTGTGAGGTCTGCCACATTGAATATTGGAGAGATTTTCAAGGTTGGAGGAAGGGATATTTCATAGGCATTCTCACCTATTTTATTTAGTATGCTGCATGGACCTACTTTCTTCATTTGTAGTTTGGAGTATCTACCCTTAGGTAGTCTCTCTTTCCTTAGGAATGCCCAAACCTTGTCTCCTACTTTGAAGTGGACCTCTCTTCTTCTTTTATTAGCACTTTCTTTATACTTCAAACTTGACCTTTGTAATGCTTCTTTTACCTATTTCTATACCTTTGTGATGAGCTCTACTAGTTCTTGGCCTTGAGCACTGACTTTGAAGTCAGATGGTAGTTCAATCAAATCTAATGGTCCTTTGGGCTGAAGGCCATATACTACTTAGAATGGAGTCTTACCGGTTGACCTATTTATAGACTCATTGAAGGAAAACTCTTCTTGGGGCAAGAATGTATCCCAACTTTGAGAATAGTGCTTGGTTAGGCATCTTAGGAGATTTCCTAGGGATATATTTACCACCTCAGTCTACCCATCCATTTGTGGTGATAGGTAGAGGTATAGGTGAGGTTTGTTCCCAACTTCTTGCAAAGTGTCCTCCAAAAATGTCCTTGGAACTTTACATCCCTATCAGATACAATTGTCTGAGGTAAGCCATGAATTTTGACCACTTATTTGAAGAAGAGATTGGGTATGTGAGATGCATCATTTGTTCTTTTGCATGGTACAAAATGAACCATTTTTCTGAACCTATCCACTATGACAAAGACACTATCAAATCCTTGCTTGGTCTTAGGCAGTCCCCTTAAAAAATCCATTGAGATGGACTCCCAAGGTCTTGAAGGAATTGGTAAGGGTTGCTAGAGCCCTTGATTTGTTGTCATTCCTTTAGCTTGCTGGAAAATTGTGCAAGTCTCTATAAACCTTTTGACATCATTGTTCAACTTAGGCCAAAAATAGCTCCTCTTCACCATGTCTATTGTCTTATCAATGCCAAAGTGACCTCCTAGGCCACCACAATGCTTCTCCCTTATTATGTTTTTCCTCATTGAGCATTTTGGTATGCATAGTTGTGCTCCCTTGAATAGAAGACCATTCTAAATCAGATATTCAAAAAATTCAATGTGATATCTACCAACCATGTTTGTGCAAATCTGATATATCTCTGCAAATTCAGGGTCATCCAAGTACAAGTGTTTGAGGGACTCAATTCCCACACTTTGCAATTAAACTTCTTCAATCAGACCAATTCTCCTACTAAGGGCATTAGTAAATTTGTTTTCTACACCCTTTTTATGCTTGATATTGAATGTATAAGCCTACAATTGCTCCACCCATTTTAGATGTCTAACAGAGAGTTTCTCTTGAGAATTTAAAAAACTTAATGCATGGTTGTCAGTGTATACTACAAATTCTTTTGGTATGAGATAGTGCCTCCATTTCTTGAGGGCTTGGACCATGGCATAGAGCTCTAGGTCATATGTAGAGTACTTTCTTTTAGCCTCATTCAATGTCTCTGAGAAGAAAGCAATTTCTTTGCCTTCTTGGCTTAGGACTGCACCTATAGCCAAATTGCTTTCATCTATCTCCATAGTGAAGACTTTATTAAAATTAGGGAGGACCAAGATAGGGTATTGGGAGACTCTATTCTTCAATTATTGGAATGCATCATTGGCTTCCTTTGTCCACACAAATTTAGTCTTCTTTCCACCTTTAATAGTTTCAAGCATTGGTGCACACACATGACTGAAATTTTTAATAAATTTCCTATAGAATGTTGCAAGTCCATGGAAGCTCCTTACATCACCTTGGTTCTTTGGTGGAGGAAAATTAATGATTGCTTCTACCTTCTCAGGATCCATCTTGAGGGTACCTTGTGAGATCACAAATCCTAGGAACACAAGTTCCTTCCTCATAAACATGCACTTTTCCAAGTTGATTACCAACTTGTGTTGATGGAGTCTTCTTAGTACCTGTTCCACATGATCAAGATGGTCTTCCTTGCTATGACTAAATATTAGTATGTCATCAAGGTAAACAACAATAAATTTTCCCATAAAATCAATGAATATCTCATTCATAAGCCTTATAAAAGTGCTAGGGGCATTGCTTAAGCCAAAGGGTGTTACTAACCATTCAAAAAAACCTTCAATAGTCTTGAATGTTGTTTTCCATTCATCTCCTAGTTTGATTCTGATTTGATGGTATCCAGACTTTAAGTCTATCTTG
Source organism: Chamaecyparis obtusa (assembly GCA_027943335.1). Taxonomy (NCBI): domain Eukaryota; kingdom Viridiplantae; phylum Streptophyta; class Pinopsida; order Cupressales; family Cupressaceae; genus Chamaecyparis; species Chamaecyparis obtusa. Next base: position 78,300 of record BSBK01010395.1, read on the forward strand.
GTGACATAGCAACCACCTCCTAGTTGATCCAATAGGTCTTCAATCCTTGGCACGAGGAATCTATACCTTATTGTGATTTTGTTTAGGGCCCTACTATTAGTGCATAACCTTGATTTTCCATCCTTTTTAGGGGCCAAGACTGATGGTACTACACATGGACTAAGACTCTTTTGAATGAGTCCTCTTTCCAACAATTCAGTGACCTATTTTGCAATCTCTGCATGCTACAGGGGTGTCATTTTATATGGTACCTTATTAGGTAGGGATGAGCCTAGTATGAGGTCTATTTGATGACTGATATCCCTAATGGGAGGGAGGCTAGTGGGCAGGTCACTAACAGTGACATCCTTATACTTTTGCAGTAGTTCCATGACTTCATTTGGTATGGGCTCTTTTTTATCATACCTAATGTTATCCTTGGGTTTTGAGATTAAGAAAAAGGGTTCAATATCAGATTCCTTCAAGGTTTTTAACATCTCTTTCTCTACCATGATAATAACAGTGGGTTCTTTTTTATATTTTTTATCCGGCAGGGGTTTCATAGTAAAGGTCTTCCCATCTTTAGTGGTGGAGTAGGTGTTCTTCCTACAATGGTGGATGGCATCTACATCAAATTTCTAGGGCCTACCTAGAAGGATGTGTGAGGCATCCATCTCAACCACATCACAAAGAACTTTGTCCCTAAAATATGCAATTAATAATTCTATCCATGCTTGTTCTGTTACTAGAGTTTGTTGGCCTTTGGTTAACCATGAAACATGATAGGGGCAAGGGTGTGGCTTCTTAGGGAGTTTTAATTTTTGAACCATTTCACAAGATACAAGATTTTCAGTTGAACCAGAGTCTATAAGTAGATTGCATACTTTTCCATGACATTTGATCTTTGTCCTGAAGATATTCTTCCTTTGTGGAGGTTCTTGGGTTTGTGGCACTTGAAGGAAGACCTGCCTCATCATCAAACATACTCCTTCCTCTGGTTCCAAGTCTCTAGCATCAACATTGTCTTCTTGTTTATCTTCTTGAACAAGTTGTGCTCTCCTCTCACCTTGGTTATTTTTATTCCTCTTCTCAGGGCATCTTCCTGCATGATGTCCCATTTGGTTGCAATAAAAACATTTCAATGGTCCATCACCTCTTCCTAAATTTGTCCTTCCCCCATTGAAAGGCCTCCTTCCTCTATAGTTTCCTCTTGAGTTAGAGTCACTATTTTCTTTGTCTCCTTGGTCAAGGGTCCTACTGCTACTACCACTATTTTGTCCCTTTTTCCAAGAATTACCTTTGCCTCTAAAGTTCTTCCCAATATCATTACTCTTCCCTTTGCAAAAATCTTGCTTTCTCTTCCATTTTTCCTCTACCTTGAGTGCCATTTGATAGCACCTATTGATTGTGGTAGGGTAGTGTAGACTTAGTTCCTCTTGAATGGATACTTTCAAGCCATTCATGTATCTTGCTATCTTTTCTTCCTCATCTTCTACCATAATGGTCTTCATACATAATTTTAAGAACTCCTCGGTGTATGAGCCTACATCCATGTGTTTTTGTTTCAAACTTTGCTTCCTCCTATGGAGTTGTACCCCATAGTTCTCAAGTACATATGTCTCCCTAATCAATGCTATCATCTTGTTCCATGAATTGATCATGTTCTTTCCATTCTTCACCCTCTTTGTTTGGATGAAGTTCCACCAAGTTAGGGGTGCTCTATTTAACTTTGATCTTGCTACCTTTACCCTCTATTTTTTAGGGATGTCCTCACATTTAAAGAATGTTGTCAAAGCCTCTATCCAATCCAAGGCTAAATTTGCATTCATCTTTCCATTGAAGATCGACAAATATATTTTCTCCTCCATGGTTCTCCTTCCCATGGATTTCAAGGCATCTATGAAAGGCCTTTGGTCTGTAGGGATGTGTTGGTTAGGATCATCCTCCTCTTCTTCACTCCCCTCTTCATTTTTAGGCCCATCTTCTTTTCTCTTGTCATGCTTCTTCTCAAGTTCTTGAAGCCTCTTAGTCAAGGCTATGTTTGCAGCCCTTTTTTCTCTCACCATCTTTGCTAACTCACTATTTGTGACCCTTGCAGGGATCTCTTCAACCTCAGGAGCAGACATAGCTTTGATACCACTTGATGCAAAGTGGCAAGTGGAAGATTTCAAATAGTGTGCAATTGGTGAGTTTCAAGGTCTCAACTATCCCAAATAAGGATCCAAGTGCCCAATACTTATCACAAGTATGGTAAGGACTAGGGGAAATGGTTATCACAACCCAAAAATCCAAGGCAACCTAATCACTAGGCTATGCCAAGTCCAAAGACACCAAAATTGAGAAGTTACTAAGAGGTCTCCTTAGCCCAATAGGAAACCAAACCCATGAAATTGTTGGCAATTTTTCTGATTTGATTGCATAGATGTTTTCATTATGGAAACATATGATCCACATGAAGATCACACAATTTAGAGAGCAAGTATGACAGAGCACATTGCATATTTGTCTAAGTATGAGATAGTATTTTTACCAGTGTACCCAGACATAGTTTTTGTTTGGGATGTTGACTGGAGTGAGTTCATTGCTTGCACACTTGAAAATAGACTCTATGGTGACTAATGATGGCCTATCTCAGAGCACATGTTAGTATAGCATGTATGGAAGAAGTTATGATAGTTTTACCGAAGAAAGTGTGAAGTCGACAGGACAGTATATGAAGGCATAATTGGTAAAGAGTTAAGGGATTATTTTGTTTATCAAAATAATGTCCTAACAATATAAAGGGATGACATCTTAGATTTTTACTCTTGGTTAAAGCTATTGGTATATATGTAAATATATTTGTAATTGTAAAGTGTAACAGTTGTAATTGAAAAAGCAGCAAGCAATTGTAATAGTATGATGCGAAGTATATGAAGCATATGTAATAGCGATAGTGAAAGATCAGTGAAGAGATATTGATGCAAGTAGTATAAGGTTATGTACCTTGACATATTTTTTAATCAATGTATATTGTACATTACTTGTTTGGGAAGTGGGCTCAGCTGGTAATCACATTTTGCACTACCAACTCCTAACAGGGTTGAGGCTTCTAACAAGGCCTATAATCTCTTAATCAGGACTAATACACTATATGTTTGTAATAGACTCCTAATAGGGTCAACATCCTTAACAAGATAATTTTGATTAGTGGATCTTTGTCGGTACCATCCCCACCAGGGTTCTCCCTTGGCCAGGGTTTCCTTGAGAACAAATCATGTGTTATGAGTTCTTTAGTTTTATTGCTATGCATGTTGTTTAGCTTCTTATGTTATGCATGTATAAAGATAATCTGTTATATCCATAATTAGGGAAAAGATAAAGTTTGTAGAATAATAATTCAGCCCCCCCCCCCCCTTTCTTAGTGTTCCCTATTTCTAACAATTGGTATCAGAGCTTAGTTACTCAGAAAAGAATCATTCAAGGAAAGCCTAGCAGCTTGAGTAAGATCTCTATGGATATGGATCAACTATAGAAGAATCTTGAAGAAGCTCTTGAATAGATTGATATGCTTACTGATGAAATAGACACTCTAAAAGGAAAATATGATGATGCAAAGAACCTCATTGAGAAATTGAAAAACAAATTAGAAGATTTGAGATCTGAAAAGAAATCTAAAGTTCTTATTGAAGATTGTGATGACAATTTGGAAAAAGAAAATGAGATCCTTAACCATGAATTAGAGATAGAAAATTTAAAGCTTACTTTAAAAGATGGAAATGGCAAGAATGAAGCAAATCTGAAATCTTAGAATGAAAGTCTAAAAACTAAAAAATGAATGACTAAAATATAAACTTGGAAATGAAACATCTGAACTTGAGAAAGTCAATTTGCAGTATGCTGAACTTGAGAAATACAACAAGATTGTGAAAGGTGAACTGACTCAATCCAAGCAACAACTTGAAAGGCTATATTCAACTAGTGAGAAGATTGATAGACAAGCATCTTTTTAGAAACCATTCTATGATAAGATTGGTCTTGGATTCAACACTCTCAAAGCAAATGATGAAAGCAAGGAACCAGATTTGAAAGTATCTGAAAGCTTAGATGAGAAGAAGTCTGATGAGATCAACAAATTTGAACATACACCTAAAGAAGAAGAATCACCAAAGCAAGATGAATCATCCAAAGGTATGCAAAGAGAATTCAAAGGTAGATTTTTTTCTTGTAATACTATTGGTCATATGAAGAAAGATTGCATAGGTAAGCAATTTAAACCTCTTAATGGTTATTGTTATAACTATCATGGATTTGGACATAGAGCTATTGAATGTAGGAAACCTAAATTTATTGAGAATAATAATAATAATAGTAGACTGTTTAGGAATACTAACAATGCAGATAAGAAACCTACTGAAGATATGAACAAAAGAAATGGATTAATATGTTATAGATGCAACAAGGTTGGACACATTGCTAGAAATTGCAGATCATAGATTAATCCAGCTGGACCAAGATATGGAAGCAATGGAATTGTTTGTCAGATATGCAACAAGATTGGACATATAGCAAGGTTTTGCAAAATGAACAATGGAGTTTTTCATCCTAACCCTAACCCTAGAAATCATCAAAAAAGAAATGAAGATGCAGGTAACAGATAGAAAGGTTGATGTAGCAATACAGATGAAGTGAAGTTTGTCAAAAGCACAGATCAAGGAGACATATTCAACATTGAAGGCAATCAGAAAGGTGAAGTATCAAGTGGTAAGAATGAATCCTTACCTGACCTATGTCAAAGCACTTAATTTATGAAAATTATAGTAGATTAGGAACTTAGATTAGTGTAGAAGTAGATTTATGATGAATTAAGTCTTGTGCAGTTAATGGAAGGTAGTTTATGATATTCTAATGCTATGGTTAAGAGTGCAAACAAAAATATTATGTTTTGCGGGATCGCAATAAGTTTTAAGTTTTGTAGGATAGCAGAAACAACTTTTTGGAAAGAAGCGGCAAAAGAATTGAATGCGATGTCAGAACTAAGTGAGATTGAAGTAATAAAAGGTTATGATCAGTGTTATTTGATCATCAAAGGGAACACAAGTGTTAAAGAGATCAAAGAGTAGTGATTGGAAGCTTTTTGCAATGATTTGGTGAAGGATTTGAGTGCCAAATCTACGCAAGCCCTAAAATCATGAAATCAACATATTTTACTTGACAGATCTGTGAATCAGTAAAAGGAATTTGAAGTAATCATGGATGTATCTTTAATTCATAATATCATAGATAAAAATAGACCTAGAATGAAGAGGGAACCAGTTGAACCTTTGGAAGAAGACCCTAAGTTAGCTTTATCATCCGTACCAGATGGAGTTTTGCATTTAGAGAATGTAAGAAGTTATTTGGGATGCAAGTTAGAAACCATCAATGATAGTAATTTTACAAGTGAGTATGAGAAGATTTACAACCAGGACATGTCATTGAAACAAGGATATGATCATTTGAAAGACAATGAGATTGGTAAGTATGCATTGTAGTATGAGTTTGATAATGAAGAATGCACTAAGATAATCCTTAGCAGAATTCATAATGGGAAGTTTTGGCTAGAAGATAGAGTAATAGACATTACGACTGATTTGGTTCATGAAGTCATAGGACTATCTAAATATGGAGCTATTCCTTTAAATGAGAAGAACATGAGAAAGATAGTCATTGATAACACTAATTCATCCTATAATGGTAGAGGAATTGTAATTAGTAAGATCCAACAACTTGATGTTAGATACCTATGCAAGATCCTAACAACCAAATTTTGTGCAAATTCAAGAGAGGATGACATGGTAGCTGGAATGGTACACATAGCGTATTTGATGTGTGTTAACAAAGTCCCAGTTGATATGTGTGAAATTCTAAGAATTCAACTATATGAGAACTTGGAGAAGATTAAGAAGACAATGTATGCACAATTTAGATTTTCATCTTTGATCACTTACATGTTTTTTCATCTTTTGAGGAGATTTCCTTACACCATAGGAAATGATTGGAATGATGGAAAAAATACAATGGAAAGGATTAATGTAGTATATAGAAAGCATGTTATTGACAGTGTTAATGAGAGTGCAGTATTTGTTATTAAGACATTTCAGAATATTGTGTCTAGCAGATCAAGGATTCCATAGTCTCTTGTGGAGAAATACAAGAATGAAATGTGTTTTATGGTTGACACTGACTTTACATACATTGAAGTAGTTGAACCTAGAATTAAGTTCATAGACCCTCTTGGCTATGAAATATCTAAAATTGAGATAGAATAATATGTGAATAGGCTACTTAAATGCAAGGTTGACACCCACAGTAACAGATTTGGAACTTTTGAAGAGAATTTCAACTCTGCAAAGGCTATACTTGAGGAGAAACAGTCTTAGAAAAGATTTGAGAGCACTATTAAGAAAATATTGAAGGATATAGGATTGATAGAGAGAGAATTCTTAGTGGAAAAGTAGATAACAATAGCAATCAGAGATATTGGATAGAAAGATATTTTATCTGTACCTCCCTTATCATCTAGTGCAGCACCAGTCAAGGTGAAAGTAGAGGAACCTGAGAAGGAACAAGTAGCAAGCGAACCTACTAGATCTACTTCCTCCACACCAAGCAAGAGACTGAAAGAAATTGCTACTGGACCTGGTAAGAGGCAGAAAAATTTGGTGCCACCAGTACCTAGAAAAATTGTAGAAATTAAAGATGATGACACTTCTGTGAAGAAGAAAGCATGGAAACCTAGAGTTGAGAGAGTGAATGAAGAAATTATAAAAGATGGAGACTTCACTAAAATGAATAAATACTATGACCTTTATGACTATTCTCATAAATTGAATCTTGAAAATGTAGTGGTCAAGCATTTGATTATGGCTAATAACAATTTTGACTCTATTTAGGGAATGATACCTGATGACTTATTAAAGAAACTTGCTAACAGGAAGATGAGAGCACAAGAAGAAGAAAAATCTATCAGAGAGAATCTTGTGAAGAAACTATGTGATGTAAGAGATGATGAACATCTTAAACAAATTTTGAAGCCCCTTAGCATCCATTTAAGGACAAAAATGAGAACCATTCAAATTATGGCAAGACAATATGAACAAGTGAATGGAAAGACTGAACAAGCAATAATCAAAGTTATGGCAGAAATTGTTGGAGAGACATCAGTTGCAACAAGGAAAGCGGAAGAAGTAGAATAAGAGGATATTCCCTCTCCATTGGCTATTAACATTGAAGAAGAATCTATGAATGTTGAAGGTACAAGGATCACCTTGGATACCGATGATAATGTATTCAAGAATCTAGAGAACATTGTTGACAATTCAGCTCTTGATGAACCGCATAGAACTACAGAAGTAGAGAAAACCCAATTTACTATTGGAGAACCCAAAGTATCAGAAGTACAAGTATCCATACCCTCTAAAGAAGAAATCAGTCTTACTCCTGAGACTGGAAATAAGAAGCAAACTGGATCTTTGTTTGAGGATTTGGGAAAAGAAGTGGATGATGATGATCAAATGGAATTGATCACATCTTTGAACAAAATCATTGGGAAGAATAAGAAATTTAAAAGTCTAGAAGGATGTCTAAACGACCTAACTAAAAAGCTACAAAGTATTGTGACCACACAGATTGTAGAAGTAGACCCTATGGACAAGGTAAAGAAAGTGATGAGATGATGAGTTCACTAACCTAGCTGATATTGCAAAAGTGAAAGCACAAGCAGACTATGAGGCTAGAATGTTATTGAACATCAGTCAGTACATTAGCAATGATATCAATACTCTTGATATCTATATCAAAGATTTGAGGAAACATTTGGAGACGGGAAAATCTTTGTACATACAGTGTACAAAATTAGAAACTTTGACAACTAAGGAAGATTGAAAGATAAAATTGAAGGAAGTTGAGATTCTAAATGAAACAAACCTTCTATCTAACCCTAATGTGAAGGTCAGTAATGTTCAAAATATAGTTAGGAAACTTTTTGATGAAATCAAAATTTTACAAGATGAGAAAGGCAGGAAGTTGAGGAGATATACTCTTTTGAGAGAGCATGTTTCTATGAAGTTAAGTGTTATTGAAGAGCAGTTAGAAGGTTGTCTTATAGCTAAGACATCTTTTCATAAATTCAACTTTGAAAACCTCCAAGCTTGTCAAATAGCATCTTATGGACTGAGTGCACTACTCAATGTGGCTGATTCCATTAAGAAGTCATGGGAAAAAGAGATAGAAAACATGAAGACATATTTTACAGATTGTTTTGCAAGCCTACCAGCTTTGTAATAAATACATTGAGGTATAACTCTTTTTTTAATACAATTTTGTAGCCCTCCCTATCGTTATTTTGTCATTGTTGTCAAAGGGGGAGAGATATTTAGTAGAAAATTGATAGTATATGGTAAGAGTTGATACTCTTAGGGGGAGTATTGTATTATAGATAAGTTTTTTGAGGAGTTATAAGGATAGTATATACATGTTATACTATGGCCACAATTTTGTCAACTTTGAGTTGCACACTTAGCCAATTTTCTCATATGTTGCCACCAATGACAAAGGTGGAGATTGTTGGCAATTTGGCTGAGTTGATCACATAGATGTTGTCATTATGGAAACATATGATCCAAATGAAGATCACACAAGTCAAAGAGAAAGTATGACAGAGCGCATTGCATATTTGTCTAAGTATGAGATAGTATTTTTACCAGTGTACCCGGACACAATTTTTGTTTGCAACATTGATTAGAGTGAGTTCAGTGCTTGCGCACTTGAACATAGATGCTATGGTGACTAATGATGACCCATTTCAGAGAACAAGTTAGTATAGCATGTACGGAAGAAGTTATGATAGTTTTACCGAAGATAGTGTGAAGCTGACAGGACAGTATATGAAGGCAGAATTGGTAAAGAGTTAAGGGATTACTTTGTTTATCAAAATAATGTCTTAATAATATAAAGGGACAACATCTTAGATGTTTACTCTTGGTTAAAGCTATTGGTATATATGTAAATGTATTTGTAATTCTAAAGTGTAACAGGTGTAATTGAAAAAGTAGCAAGTGATTGTAATAGTATGATGTGAAGTATATGAAGCATATGTAATAGCAATAGTGAAAGATCAACGAAGAGATATTGATGCAAGCAGTATAAGGTTATGTACCTTGACCTATTTTGTAATCAATGTATATTGTACAATACTTGTTTGGGCAGTGAGCTCAGTAGTAATCACATTTTGTACTACCAACTCCTAATAGGGTTGAGGCTTCTAACAAGGCCTATAGTCCCTTAATCGGGACTAATACACTATATGTTTGTAATAGACTCCTAATAGGGTCAACAACCTTAACATGATACTTTTGATTAGTGGATCTTTTTGGGTACCATCTCCACTGGGGTTTTCCCTTGGCCAAGGTTTCCTCGAGAACAAATCATGTGTTATGAGTTCTTTAGTTTTGTTGCTATGCATTTTTTTTAGCTTCTTATGTTATGCATGTATAAAGATAATTTGTTATATCCATAATTGGGCAAAAGATAAAGTTTGTAGAATACTAATTCACCCCCCCTCTCAGTATTCCCTATTTCTAACAGAAATGAATTATAAGACTAGGGGTGGCCTAAAATCATTGATCTATCCTATTTAGGTCCTATTCCTTTAGTTCCAATGGTTCTTTCATTCACAACCCACCCATAGTACTAAGTTGTTGCACAAACCAAGGATTTGGCTTGTAGCCCTTCCTAGAAGGAAATATGAACATAAGTCAAAATGTTCCCAAATGAGATGACGAATTGGTCAGGGATTCTGATACCCTTTTTTGGTTTATAAAACATATCCAAGCACTAAGGAGTGGAGACAAGCATAAGTCACTAATGTAGCAATGTTTAGGCTGGGCTAATAGGCCTAATTAGGTCTCCAAATGCACTACAAGTGCCCTTTCTCCTATTCCAATGCACAAACTAAGTATGGAGGCATGTGTGGATATATAAATAAACTTTTAATCCAAGTTTTGAGGTCTTGATGAATCCCCAACCAAAATCTATAGTGATTATCGTAAGTCACAAACCGATGCACACATAGAGATGTACACCTAGGGCTTTGTGACAAACTCACTCCTCTAAAAATCCACACTCCTAACCTGAAAAATATGGAAATAAATTGAAAAAGGTTGAATTCCACCAAGGGGCATCAATTTCCCATGGTGGAATTGGACCAAACAATCAGGCCCTATTAGAACCCCTAGTTTTAAGCCTCAAATCCAAATAGTCCTGCTAAAAACCAGATATCTTGCAATCTAGGGAAGATCAACAAATGAGATCAACTAAAAATGGAAGAAGAATCAAGGCTCCAACCTTTGGCTTCACTATTTTATGCCCTCATGTCCATACCTATCCATACACTTCAGAACTTCTCAGGAAAATGCAGAGAAATGTTGATGTTTTTATTCATTCAATGCCAAAATTACATATCTTACCTTCCACCTACCTGAAAGGGCTATTTGAAGGCTTCCCCCATTGGTTCCAATTGAATTTTAAACCATGTAACTATTGGGGGCACAATTACATCTTTTGGCAAGAAGTTGTTAAAGTTGTTAAGCAACTTTTACAACATTTTTGCAACTTTTGCAAAGTAGAAGACCAAACTTGGTCTTGACCTATCCTAGTGATCCAACATGGATCTAAAACATTAAAAGCATGAAAATAAGTAAAATCCTATGATTTTAGGCCAAATGACCATTTCTTACCATAGTTAGCCAGGGGCTTATAATTGTGCCAATCCTGGAACTAGGCCTCACAACTTGGTCTAGGTGCCTGACTAGTGAATCTAATCTAAAGTAGATGTGCTTGGGACTCTAAAGAGTTGTTTTTGTTGAGTCTAGAGTAGGTGCTCCTACACCACAAATCCAAAATCTTGCTAAATGAAATGCATAGTGGAGTTTGTGGGGGACATTATATGGAAAAAACCACAACACAAGATTATTAGGTCAAGTTTTTGGTGGCCAACACTTTTCAAAGATGCCCACCAATTTGTTAAAAGGTGTGACCCCTGTCAAAGATTTCCTAGAAAACTCAAATTCAATGGGAATTTGCCTCTCAGACCTATTGCAGAGCAAGCCCCTTTCCAAAAGTGGGGTATGTATTTTATTGGGGAGTTTCCCAATAAGTCTAGTGGTGGACATTCTTATATCCTAGTGGCAATAGGTTACTTCACGAAGTGGGTTGAAGCAATCCCTTCCAGAAAAGCATAGAAGTAAAGTTGTAATGGGCTTTATGATGCAAAATATTCTTACCAAGTTTTGGTTGCCCAGAAACAATGGTGGTTGATAATGCAATGTGTTTTAGATCATAGGACTTTGTTGAGTTTTGTTAGGAAAATGGTATAAAAATTTCATACTCATCTCCCTATCATCCATAGGAAATGGCCAAGCTAAATACAATAACAAAATCTTGATTAAGATATTAAAAAGAGTATTGGATAAGAATAAAAAGGCTTGGGATTCAAAGTTGTTGCAAGTCTTATGGGCTGACATGGTTACTATAAAAAAGGCAATAGGATGTGCCCCTTTTGACTTAGTCTATGGAATAAATGCAAGATTGCCCCAAAATAATTTGTTGCAAATGTATCAATTCATCTGAGCATATGATAGTGACTTGGAAGATGAAATGACAATCAAAATTAATGATTTGATCCAGCTAAATGAAGTAAGAGGTGATGTACATACAAGAAATGAAAAGATCCAGGCCCAGTGTAAGGTTTTATATGACAAAAGGAATACTTAGAGAGGTTTTTTGAATGGTGATCTTGTGCTGATGTGGAATGTAAGATTGGAAAGCAAGGGAAAACATGGAAAATTTGATCCCATTTGGCTGGGTCCTTACATCATTGAAGAAAGTTGGGGAACAGGTTCATACGTGTTGAAAAATCTGACAGGAGAGCTTATAGAGTTGCCAGTTCATGGGCAATTTTTAAAGCTTTATTTCTCCTAGGATCTTCTATTTTCTTAGAAGGATTAGTTTAGGGTTTTGTGTACATTCGTTTGTTTTTCAATCAAAGTTTTGTATTGGTCTACTCTTCCAGGAGATTCAAGTTTTCTCATTGTATCTATAGGAGATACATGTCCTCGAGTATGAGCCACTATTAGCACTATTTAAAATTTTGACCCTCATACTTCAAAAATTTTGATGAACCCTTATTTTTGACCTAGCAAGAAGAATATGCTAAAAACCCTAGACTATTATGAGCCTTGTTATATTTGAATGTTACTTTTGTGTTCACTAAAGTTGCAAATAATGCATGTGCCTTTTAAAAACCTTTATAAATTTGTCTTCTCTATGCATCCGACGGTTAGGTTCTAAGAGGGTCACATTATTTGGAAACATTTGCATAAACTTTAGTAGCTTTTCCCATTTTATTTCTTGACAGTCAATTTCATTTAGATCCAGTGGTTGTCACTTTATCTCAAGACCCTTGGTTGTTAGACTTTCTGACATGCACTTTAGAGACAATGTGACACTTGTCTAGGCGGGCCCATTTTTAGGGTTGTGTTTTCATTAACTTTCACTTTGCATCAACGGCTGTCATGATACCACTGAGGGAAGCTACTCAATTTTTAAGGTTTATGCTTTAGCGACAATCATCCGATCTTCCATGTATTTTAGACTATAAGTGGGTCCTTAATTGCCAGGTGATGATGGTGTGGTCATTTTCTATTGGTTGAGCTAGAATATGATGTGACAATTTTTAGTAGAGTTGTCATTAAGAAAGAAAAGGTGGTATGTCCGTTTGCTCATTTTTTGTGACGTGGTTGTTTCTTATTGGATAGAGGACCGGTGAAGGTTTGAGGTGGGACCAATTTTCATTAAGAAGTGATGATCATCCAATTGAGCAACATCAGTGGTTGTCATAATTTGTTTACCTTACATACTTGACAGTTTGTTGCTATGTGAAATAGCGACTGGTTGACATGTGTCTTTTGTGTCGTCAATCACCAATGGGTCCAAAATCTTCAAATGCTTCCACATATTCACTTATAGAGTGGGGTCACTGATTTTTAGGGATGTTAAATATTTGTCAATTTTTAAGACGATCCATGGTGGTTGCATTATTGAAGTTGAAAGGTTCTCAAATTTTATGTTTGCACATTAGTGACAATGTGACACATGTTCAACCTGATCAGAGTTAAAATAAGTTGTGGGTTTTTGGACATGGGTAAATTTGAAATGTTCTCATTGGTCGAGAACTGAGTTGGGAAAAGTGTTGAAGGATATGACATTTTTTTACACCAGTCTTTCAATGCACCGAAAAGAAATTGGATCGACGATCAATATTCAAATTTTGTTTTGTGATGGTTGTTTCATGTCTTGTGTACATTGAAGCTGCCAGCTTTTAGTAATGGCAGAATCAATGAATTTCATGCGAGTTGGCTATAGTGGGTTGGCAATGATTACATATTCTAATTAGATCATTAGAGGAAAACACTTCTCCTTCAAGTTTCTCTTCAAGCAAATTGGTTTTCTCTGAGAGCGTCAACAGTGAATTTTCTCAAACGTCTGGTAGGCCAATTTGATCTTGAAAGTACATAGTTTTTTATAAGAGAAAGATTATAGTGATTAAATTTTTCTCTATCATTGTTATCTTGTGATATTTAGGTAGTTTTTATTCTAGTGTTCATAAGTTTCTCAAAACCCTAGTTGAAAATGCCACATAAAAGGGAACTCTCAGGAAATCAAGGAACTAAGGATTAAGTTTGAAACTATCCTTAAATCTTAGAATGATCTGAAGATAGAGTTGATCCAGAAGGACAAATTGATTGCAAGATTGTCTGGACTATAGGATCACAAGTCACCTAAATTGATGATTGCTGCCAGGCTAGCAGTAGCCTCTTCTTATAGCCCTATTGTTGAGTTTCCACCATCACCTTTCCCAGAAACAAACATAGATGCAAGAATCAGTTGGGAGAAGCAACAATTGGTTGAGGACACATAAATTAAGGGAGATTAGGGTGGAGCTTGAGAAAGAAAAGAATGAGCATGTGAAGGCTAGATCCTATTAGTACCTGCAAAAAAATTTCATGGCTTTACCGATTTTCTTTCGATCTCTACAACTATTTTCCTGGTCTCTGGCTGAAACCCTAAGCAAAAAATTCATATTTCTAGCTGTTTGTTTGAAAAACCCTAAGTGTGCCCTATGCCTCATTCTAATTTTATGTTACCTTTTTGGCCACTTAAAATTCTTTTAGCACATGTGCTAATTATTGACCACTTTGTCACATGATTGCGTGAGCCTTTTTCATGTTATGCGATCTTGCAACTAAGGTTTATTTTCGGGCCCCTTTAATATTTATCGCTATGCCTATGTCTTGTTGGCATTAAGTATGATTGTCATCAGTGACAAGACTTATTCAAACTCTACATGCTTTTTGAGCAGATAGTGCTTACCAAGCAGAACAGTGCTTACCGAGCAGAACAGTACTTACCAAGCAGGATAGTGCTTACCGAGCAGAACAGTGCTTACCGAGTAGACAGTGTTTACCGACTGACACTATATCTACCGAGTCTCCAGTATATACCATTTTTGAAACTACAATCAAGTGGTTAGTATGGACCGTGCCTCCACTTCTACCGAGTGCATAACGATGCCGAGTAACACAGTGGATGCCGAGTATCAGAAAGTCACCAAGTTAGTTTGCAGTAACCGAGTCACTATATTTGGGCTGAATTAGTAATATTTGTGTTAGCTTCTTTAAGAGCCGACTTTGTAATTATGTTGTTATTGTTTTAGATTGATATATAAACAATGTTTTATATCAAATCCAAATAAAGGAAAAATAGCGAAGTATGAAAAAGAGAGAAAGGTAGAGATAAGTGAATTACAAAGGGCTAAAATAGAATAAGAAGCAGCAAAGATCTATCCATCATAGAAGGTGATCAGTACATCAGAGAATCTCAATCAGCAAGTACAATTGCAAGTAAGAGATCTACTGTTTCATCCTAATAGGTGAATCAGCTTGAAATCCTTTAACCAGGTAGACTTAACAGTCTTTGTAAAATCTCTTAACTGATTGCATAGTTCATTGTATGTTTGTAAATCCTCTAACAAGGTGGACCTAGCAGTCCTTATTGCTCCTAATAGGGTAGATCATCAAAAGTGATCATTGTAAGCCTTAACCGACAAACTTTATACTGCAGTATTGAAGTTTTGTGGGTATCATCCCCACCCCAGTTTTACTTTCTACTTGGAAGGTTTCTGGGTCACCAAATCTCTATGTTCAAAGTGTTATGAATGTTTTATTCTTTCTATTACTCATGCATGCAGTCAGATTATCAATCTAATATTATTAAGATCTAAATCTGTTAAAAGTTTTGAAGTTACTGATTCACCCCTCCCCTCTCAGTAACCTAGATAGTCTTGAATATTTCCAACAATTGGTATCAGAGCTCCGTGGTTCTCATAATAAAGTTTGATAGCTTGAGAAAAGATTCAGGACAATGGAGATATTCAGACTTAACAAAGTAATTGAGAATGAAAAGCTAGATCTGGAAATGGCCATAACTCAACTCAAAGAAGCAAGAGAGCATCTTTCCCTTTCCCTAAAAAGAAGGAAGGAACTTGCAAATCAGATTAATGACCACCAGTATGTTGAAGAAAAGATTGAAGACTTTTTCCCTTCAAGCAGCTCAGATGAAGCAAACAATGCAATCAAAGAGCTTCTAGAAAAGAGTGGATCTCTGCAAGAAGAAGTGAGAAAATTGAAAAGAGAATAGGAAATTCAGTCAACAAGATTATGTGAAGTCTTGGAACAAAGAAACAAGATGAAAGATGAAATAGATGGAAAGAACAATGAAATCTAGAATAAAAATCTTCAGCTAGAAAACCTTATTGATCAAATCTCCAATGCAAATGAAGAAATCTTGACTCTGAGATCAGAAAATGAAAATATAAGAGAGGAGATGAGATCTGAAAAGCAAATCAATTTAAGAGTGATGAGTGACCTAGATGCTAAAAGGAAAATCAATGAGAGAATGTTGAAATCTCAAGAAGATATGAATCAGGTGTATGAACGAAACCTTCATAGGCAAAAAGGAAAAGCAGGACTTGAATACAAAGAGGAAGGTGAATCCTCCAAACAAGGTACTCAAAAGAATCAGAAACCTACTTGTAATCACTGTGGCAAAATTGGTCATACTTCAAACAAATGTTGGAGCAATGGAAAAGCAAAATTCAATGGAAAATGCTACAATTGCAATCAGCTTGGTCATAAAGAAAATGAATGCAAGGAGAAACCAAGATTTGAAGGCAAATGTCACAAATGTAGCAAACAAGGTCATAAGGCATCAGAATGCAGAACTAAAACATCCAATCCAGAGGAACAAATTATTAAAGCAATGTTTGGTTGGGATTACAACACTTGGTGTAGATGTCATTACTATGGAGAATATGGACACATTGGCATGAATTGTGTAAGGCATCACTTGAGAAAAAGGGATTCTACCATAAGATGTTATAATTGTACTAAGCTTGGTCACATAGCTAAAAAATGCATGAATTTAGGAAAAGTTGAAGATGAAAAGAAAGCAAAAGCAAATAGCATTAGGAAGAAGATGAGATAGCAGTGGATTCCTAAACCTACCAAGAAAACCAGTCCCAAAGTCACTCATGAAGGGAGTGGCTCTATGAACTCTAACTAGTCTCCAAGAAAGCACTGGAACTGTATCTTCATAGACATATTCCAAAATAGTTCCTGAACTGAAAGGAAGAAAGATCCAAATCAGTATGCAAGATACAACAAGATCACAAGAAGGTTGGTATCAGTTACCACCGACCAAGGTCAGGAGTAACCTAACTTCATTTGGTTACCAAGTAAGGTCGGAGAAGTATGAATTCGTATGTTCTCCAAGTTGTGGAATCTTCACCAAGCATTTAATGCATAGTGGATGATAGTCTATCGAATTCAATACCCTAATTCCTATGGAGCATTAATGACAAAGTTTTAACAAAAAGCATGAAATCAAGTTCATTCTTCACCGCGAATATCAGCATTTTGGGCAAAGAAATTTCTAGTGTGATCAAGCAATTCGAAGCAAAATTTTAAAGTAGAAATTTTTCTACCATGCTACCATTGCTTCATCCAGCACCAAAGTAAAGAAAGGTTCAAAAATGTTAGTTCATGGAGAATGGAAAGCGCCGGATTTCAAACTCGTGCCCATGATTGCAGAAACCCTAGATCCGAGTGGAGCTCAGTCTCAAATTCCTCCAAAGGTACTTCTTGTAAACGACATTCGCAGTCATTTTAAAGATAAAATGGGTAAGATATATTCTGAGCTGAGTACATGAAGGTAAAATTTGGATTGAGCAACCAGTGGAAATAACAAAGAAGATGATTCACAAAATCACTGGTCTTCCCATGCTTGCCTAGGCTAAATCTACAAAAACCCTAGGTCGGGTAGAGCTGGAAAAGAAAACCCTAGCCGAATGGGACAGTAGAGGTATGAAAATTAATAGTATTACCATTGTAGAACTAAAATTTGGCACATATGTAATAGCACACAAGATATACAGTTCAAGTCGGTAGAATAGTGTTCCATGTGAAGTAGTTGACCTAGCCTATAAAATTGTGAAGAACAATCTGTCATTTGACCTAGCAGATCTTTTGTTGAAACAGTTCAACAAGAACATGGAGAGCATCCAAACCTCAAAGAACAATCCATGTAAGTTTGGCTCACTGTTGGTTTGTTTATTTTTCTATGCTCAAAAGTTTTTCCCATCAAAAGGCACAGTAAAATGGAGAAAGGATGTACCTATTCTTTATCAGATAAATGAGTATATTGTAGAAATGGGTGAGAATTTTACAAGCATAATGGATAACTATTTTGAATCTTTTAAGGAGAAGATGAATAATAGATTCTGAATTCCACTAAAATTGGTGGAAGATTATAAAGATGATTCATGGTTGATTGTGATAGAGTATACATTCAGGAAGTAAGGCCCGAGATTGTATGGGTGAAACCTCTTCCTTATGAGGTAAACATTGATGAAACAAAGGATATAATTGAAGCCCTAGTAAATCAACTTGTTGATCCAAAGGCTCCATACTTTGGAACATATAATGAAGCTAAGATAAGAATTGAGCTAAGCATAAAACTTCCACAGGTGGTTAACAAAGGTAGAAAGAGGATGGCCAAGATGCAATCCAGTACACCTCTAATGTTAACCGAGGGCATAGGAGAAGATATTGTAGAAGAAGAAGAAAAGGATGAGAATAAAGAAGAACAAGTGCCTATAAAGAAGAAAGGAAAGGTAACTATCACCAAGGAACCCATTGCAGTATTCACAAGGAAAAGATCAAGGGGCAAGGCAGGCAAAATCAATGATGATATAGTACTCAAAAGATCTCCTCCCTCATTTGAACAAAAGATAAAGGATTTAAGAGAAGGATCTGGAATTGCAAATTTCAAATCTCTCAAATATGAAATTAAATCAAAGGCAAAGTAGCAAGAAATAGAAGATGCTATCATTGAGAAAATGGGAAAATGGAAGTACTCACCTGATGATATGGCTTCTCAAATTCCAGGTGTTCTATTGGATAAAGTCAAGTTGAGATGGTCCAATGCAAGACAAATTGTCAAGGACATATATGCTCAAACCTTAAGACAATTAATGCCAAGTTTGAAAGATGATGAAATAAATAAGGCATTGATAGAAAATGAGTGCAAGATGATACTAAAATTCAATAGTTGTTTAATTTTGATCAAAGATATAGAGTCGGTTGTGAAGAGTGCAAATTCTACTTGGAAAAACATCTATCATCTTCACAAACCGAGTACTGAAACTATGATAATCAAAGATATTGAAGATGACAGTGATGAAGAAGAAGAAGAAGAAATAGTTCAGATAGATAATATTGTGACAGAGGAAGCAGGGACAGAAGCTACCGAGGAAGCTAAGGAGAATGTTGAGGAAGGTGATCTAGTTCGGATAGCTGCAGAGGTAATTGCCTCACTTCCCCACTCTCCAGTAAAAATTTCTACATGTAGCTCAGAGAAAACTTCAAGTGTGATTGTAACAACTCCCTCAGATACATCAAATGTCCAATCATCACTAGCACAGCTCAATGTATCAATGACAGAAGTGGCTACCACTTCATCTACCAAGCTTCAGCCTCCTTCTTCCACTGAGTTGGAGTCCTCTGTACCTTCTTCAAATTTGAGTTTTTTAGTAGTAAGTACTTCAAATTATACAGTTGTAAATACTTCAATTTTTTATTTATCAAGTATTCCAGTTACCATCCCATCAGTCGGAAGTTTATCAATTTTCACTACTAGTCCTACTGTGTCTATAATAATTTCTACTACAAAGACAATAAGTATAAAGACTCAACTGAGTACAAAATTTCTGAGTAAGAGTGTAGTAGAAGGTATAGATCTAGATGAGGAGATACAAATTCCCCAGCTAGATTTTGCAAACCTCACTACAGATCAAATGCAAACAGTTGGTGAACTCCTCTAGAAGAAAGCAAAGTGGAAGAAACTAAAAGAAGAAAGAGCTAAGGAATATAAGATCATTGAGGATGCCAAGAACATTTTGACAAAAGCTATAGGTGTTAAAGTTGATTCCTCTCAACACATTTTGTTGCAGTTGGCAAAAGCAATTAACAGGTTTAATGATGATTCCTCTGGAACAAACAAGTTGCTTGAAAAGGATGAGAAGAAGTTTGAAAATGAAGTGCTTGACCACATTGCTCAACAAATAGCTATCAATCAGGCAGGGTTATCTTCAGTTTTGACTAGCATTGAGTCCTCCTATTCCAAGGTAACATCTATTTTGTCAAAATCTGTAATGTTGCCAAGTTCTCAAAGGAAATTAAAGACAAAATAAATAAGATTGATGAGGATTTGAAGATCAGTGCACAAAAGTTGCAACTTGAACCTAGTTCAAGCTCTGCGTATCAAATGATAGTCAGATTCCTATCTGATAAGCAGTCAGAGTTATTGAAAGAAGATGCAAGGATCAGATCAACATTAATAGATAGTTAGAACATGATCCTTCCCATCATGGATACAATGCAGAAGCATATTGCATACTCAAAAACATTGATCCATGACAATCAGTTTTCAATTGCAGATCACATGATTGAACTCTCTGCAGAAGTCCAAGTTGCACTCCATGCATGCAAGATTCTACAAGAGAATTGGGATAGAACTCTAGCACTAATTGGAAAGGTGCATTATGATTTTCTCTCATGTTTTGGTATCTCCGTGTAAAATATTTGTATATACACTTTTGGCATTATTGTCAAAAAGGGGGAGAAAGTATATGAGATATGAAAGGGGGAGAAAGTATAAATAGAAAATATGAGTATGAGGTGAAATAATATATTTGTATATATACTATATAAGGGAAACATGAAATGTATATACAAAACTAGTGTCAGCATGATTGTGTATATAAGTTTTGGGCAATAAGTGTTTTGTCACTAATGCCAAAGGGGGAGATTGTTGGCATTAAGTATGATTGTCGTCAGTGACAACACTTATTCAGACTCTACATGCTTACCGAGTAGACAATGCTTACCGAGCAGGATAGTGCTTACCAAGTAGAATAGTGCTTACCGAGCAGAACAGTGCCTACCGAGCAGGACAGTGCTTACCGAGCAGAATAGTGCTTACCGAGCAGACAGTGTTTACCGAGTGACACTATATCTACTGAGTCTCCAGTATATACCGTGTTCAAAACTACAACCGAGTGGTTAGTATGGACCGTGCCTCCACTTCTACCAAGTACATGATGATTCCGAGTAACACAATGGATGCCGAGTATCAGAAAGTCACCGAGTTAGTCTGCAGTAACCGAGTCACTATATTTGGGCCGACTCAGTAATATTTGTGTTAGCTTGTTTAAGAGTTGACTTTGTAATTATGTTGTAATTGTTTTAGATTGATATATAAACAATGTTTTATATCATATCCAAATAAAGGAAAAATAGCGAAGTATGAAAAAGAGAGAAAGGCAGAGATAAGCGAATTACAAAGGGCTACAATAGTATAAGAAGTAGCAAAGATCTATCCATCATAGAAGGTGATCAGTACATCAGAGAATCTCAATCAACAAGTATAGTTGCAAGTAAGAGATCTACTGTTTCATCCTAACAGGTGAATCAACTTGAAATCCTTTAACCGGGTAGACTTAACTGTCTTTGTAAAATCTCTTAACCGAGTGCATACTTCATTGTATGTTTGTAAATCCTCTAACAAGGTGGACCTAGCAGTCCTTATTGCTCCTAAAAGGGCAGATCATCAGAAGTGATCATTGTAAGCCTTAACCGGCAAACTTTATATTGCAGTATTGAAGTTTTGTGGGTATCATCCCCACCCCAGTTTTACTTTCCACTTGGAAGGTTTCTGGGTCACCAAATCTTTGTGTTCAAAGTGTTATGAATGTTTTATTCTTTCTATTACTCATGCATGCAGTTAGATTATCAATCTAATATTATTAAGATCTGAATCTGTTAAAAGTTTTGAAGTTACTGATTCACCCCTCCCCTCTCAGTAACCTAGATAGTCTTGAATATTTCCAACAATGTCTCCCCAGTTAATTTTTCCTAAGTCCATTGGTTTTATCATTTCCTAAGGCATGTGCCTTAATATTTCCTGATGTTTTTGGCTAATTCTTTCCTGGGCCTGGTTCTGACACCATCAAGATCTACAGTGGGTGTATGTTCTTATGAAATTTGTCAGACGCTTCCAAACATGTGCCAGCCACTGATTCTACTTTGTGATGTATCCTTTCATTGAAGTGGGTCCACTGCCATGTTGGCACATGTGGCATTCTTTAATTGGTCTACATGACCGTGAGTTGGACATTCTATCAGGCGTGCCTAGTATCTCAGGGTGAAGATTCAAGATCTACGGTGGGTGCATGATCTCAAGTAATCTTTAGAGCCCTTGAGATTATAGGCTGGTCATCTGATCTTCTGTGTGTTAAAGGCTGATGGCATTGGGTCTGATGTGCCACATGGTGCTGACTTTCTTTTTCTTGATTGGTTGAGGCATTGATGATTCAGAGATGTGTCAGTGGGACCTGGTTGCCGATGTGTTTTGAGGGCCCTAACATCCACAAAGGATCTACGATTGGCGTAAGTTCTCATGGGATTTATCAGAGCCATGAGATCTTGTGCCAGCCGTTGATTTTTCTTTTTCTCAGGTGCTAACAAGGGTGGGTCCTGTATGTTAGAGGGAGCTGACATGCACATTTTTCATTGGTATTGACTGTAGGTGTGGACATGGACTTTTCAAGGTTTTGTGACTATTGTAAAGATTAACGTAAGCCACCTGATCTACCAGGAAATAAAAGGATCTACGACCATGTTCTAAACCAGAGCTTGTATCCATTGTTTTTTCAAATTCAAATTGTTTCTGTAGGGTTTGGAGATAGTGCACTGAATGAAGCCATATTGTAGGACCATTTTTTATTGTTCTAGCTTGGTTGTGGGTGAGATTTTATGAGGAAGGTCCTAGTGGTTGTTCCACCATGATTTTTTGTCCTTGGAGCTGGTACAGGGTTGGATCTGTTGTAGAATTTGATGATTATTTTTTATCTTACTAGCCTTGCACTTGAAGCCTATCTTGTTTGGCTTTCATTCTTTTTGTTGAGTTAGGTAGTTTTGAAATTGTTTCTTTGAATGGTCATTAGTGCTTGTTGCAATCCTTGAGATAAAAGGATTTTTCATGATCATTCAAAGGCATTAGGAGTTAGGTGTTCAAAAACTTTTTCTTGGTGAGCCCTATTCTCAGTCAAGAGTTGGTAATAGTTTTGATTTAGTGTTTGTTGATGAAAGAAGAAAGTTGTAGGCCTAAGCTATAGTTTGCAAGTAGGGTGTTTTGTGATTCATTGTATACATAGAAGGAATTCATCATACTTAATATAAAGATCTGATTCTTATCTCTCCTTTGTGTCAAGTCAAGTAAGCTTTGAGTTTTCTAGCTCATTACATAGTGTTTTTATGTATGTATCTCCATTCTTGAGTTCTGATCTAGGATTAGATTAAACAATACTCTAAATGGGATATGAGTTTGCCCTTGTCTATGTAAGGATGTTTTGTAAGCAGTAAAGATTAGGATAAATGTATTTATGGCTATGAATTCTCAAATATTCTTAAATCTGTGTCTTTGTGTCTAAGAAATCTTGCCCAATGGATGAGGCACTGGCCTAAATGAGTATTTCTCTTGCTAACATACATTGATTGAAGCTATTGTATTCCAAATATTGAAATCAATAACCTTTCTAAGCTTTAGGTCTTTGGTTGTGTGGTTGTGTTACCCAATAGTAATGGAGAGTCAATGAATGTGTGGTTAACATTTAGTACTTTCTTACTATCAATCTATTATTCAAACCCATTCTTTGGTGTGTAAAGTATAGTTTTCACTGGGTTAGTTGCACTTGCCTTGGTTTTGTAGAGCCAGAAGTGAAGAGGGCAGTCTTGTCCCTATAGTTGGTCCAGTTACCCTAAGATCCTTCTACATTTTAGAATTTACCTATCCTAAAATCTATCTAAGGGTATATTGGCAACGTAAGAGCATAAGCATCTAGTTTGAACACCAACAAGATGGCACCTCTGCTAGGGAATGTTATAAAAGTCTATAATAACCAGTAGGTCATCATTGGAAGAAACAGGGTTATTCTTGTCCCTTGTCTTGTTAAGCTCATTTGGATATTTGTTAGTAAGGAAATAGTATTGTAAGATTCCCAATATTCTTGGGTGGTGACTCAAACATCTCTGCAATAGTGCTAGTCAGTAGATTATTTATAAAATGAGTTACAAAGGTACTAGGTCTTGGAGAAAGGAGCATCCTAAAAATAGAATGGAAGAAGGTATTCCAAGCTCTTCTAGGCCTAGTCATACAAGGGGAGGAAAAAAGAAAAGAAGTGGCTCTCATACTTGGAAAAGTAAAAAGGATACAAGACAAGAAACTCAAACCAAGCCTAGTCAAGAAGAAAATATTTCATAATATGAAGAGGCTGTTGATTTTGGACTGAACCAGTATGAGGATGAATTTCAAGTGGGAGATGATGAATCTAAGACTACTCTCCTAGAATCAAAAGAAATCTTTGAAGAGCTCTATGAGTTGGAAAAAAGAGTCCAAGAACAAGTTGCTATCAAACAGCAAAGAGAAAAGGACAAAGAAGACAGAGTAAGACAAGCCATGATAAGGGCTGATCAACTAAAGAGGCAGTTGTTAGATTTGGAGGCAATGAATTTTGTCCCAGAGCCTGAAAGAGTAGAGGAATAGCCTATTGTGTAGAGAACACATGAGATAACTAGGCCTAGAGATAAAGGCAAATAGAAAGCTACTGGAGTTCAAATCAATGAACAAGTTCATGTGGAAAACCCATTAGATCAAGGGTTGAGATTAGATGCAGACCTTGAGAAGGCTAGAAAGGAAAAAGAAATATTAGATAAATAATTAGAGAAGGTAGAATTGGAGGCCACTACTACAAAAATGAGGAAGAAGATTGATTTTCTCAAGCATACCTCAGGACCTTCAAATGTTGCTACTTCCTTTTTAGGACAAGGTGGAAATCATGGTAACCTTGCAACTTAGACAAATGGCATTCCGGGTGCTGATAAAATTCCTACTGGTTCAAACACAAGGACATCTACATCTCAAGGAATAGACCCACCTCAAGGAGTTCCTATTCATGAAAGGTACAAATAACTTATCTTTTTTGGTATTCGTGGTTATCCTAATGTAATTCCTGATGAAATTAGAAAGAAGATCCCAAAGTTTGCTAGGAACAATGTCATCACATGTGAGGAACATCTAAAAAAATTTATGGATGTAATAGATGATTATAATGTTGAGCTGGATGATGTTGTAATGAAGTTATTTGTACAATCTCTAACCAAGGATGCTAGGGACTGGTTTAGAGGATTGTCTCATGCTAGTATAGGATCTTGGAATGAATTTAAGAATTATTTCAAGGAGCATTATGGAGATAAAACAAATGTTTTATTTTGATGAATTCAATAACATAAAGAAAAATCAGAATGAAGAGGTCCTTGAATTTAATATAAGATTCCAAAGGGCTATTCATAGGCTCTTGCAAGTTATTAGATTAGATGATAGGGTGTGTCTTGTGAAATACTTAAATGCTTTTGATGCAAAGATGGGGTACCTTTTAAGGGATAAGAACCCTAGAAATCTTGGGGAGGCTTACAAGTTGGCTATGAACATAGAAAGTAATAGAAGAATATCAAGAAAATTAGGGAGAAGAGATGATTATAGGCCTCAAGTGCAAAATAAGAAAGAGATGGGAAGGTCTGCTAATTTTAAGCTAAAAGAGGAGGATAATCTAAATCAGAATCTAAGTGCTTTAGAGGATCTAAAGCCTAATGAAAAAAGAAACAATAGGGTTGCAACAAATGATCAGCCTATTTCAAGTAATTTTAGCAGGTAACTAAGAATGCAAAATTACCCATACAATACTTAGTGGAAGGATGGAAAACCCATTTTTTAAGTTAAAAGGGATAAGCTTGATGATAGGATTCCTAATCCTTTGCAAAGAAATTCAGTTAACATGAATGATGATATCCCATGGTGTGTTGCTTGTCAATCTCCTCATAGTCCAGAACATTGTGTTATTGCTCTGAATTTATCTAAGAACCAAGAACAAGATAAGCAATATGATTAGAGTGGTTGTGCAATGACTTATTCACATGCATGGGATGAGGTTGACTCTATTGATGATGAGGAAGAAGAATTTGATGATGTTGGATGTGGTGCAGTGAGGTGTGAGGAACATGTTTCCTTAAGGAGACCCTCTAATGAGGAAATTGCTCAAATCAAAACAGACATGGTCACTCAAGCCAGGAGCAATTACAATTTAAGAAATAGGACAATTGGAAGCACAGCTAGTAAACCAGGTAGTATGTTTATCAAGAATTCAGAAAGGAGTACACAACAGCCTGAGGAAAAGGAGAAGGGTGATGGTGTTGTCAATCAGGTTAAAATTAAAAAGAGGAGTGGGCCTACTGTAATACCTAAGGGTAAAGTAAAAACATCAAAATTCATTGTTCCCATACCTCATAAGGAAGATGAATTTGTGTGAAAGGGTAAATCTGACTTGACTGTCCAAAAGGAGAATAAAGATGTCACTAAGATTAAGGAAGACATGGGCAACCATACATATGTTCCCATTGATATGACTAAATTACTTTCACAAATAACTGTCAAGGTTCCATTGTTAGAAATGATGAGGATAAAAGAGCATAAGGTGAAGGCTTTGGATTGGGTAAATGGTGCCTCTTCTATAAAGGTCCAAGAAATGAACAGTAGGAGTGATAAGCATGTGGCTTCTTTAGATGACACACCTGACAATAAAAATAAAGAAATTGTCTTTGAGATCCCTCAGATATTTTTGAATGAAAATGTGGTAAGTGTTGCATCAGGGATAGTTGATCCTTTTTTCTTGTCCCTTATGATAAATGGAAAATTGTTGAAGAATTACATGATTGATTCCAGAGCATCAAACACTATCATGCCTGTAGAGATCATGAAGTCACTAGGACTAAAGGTTGATACACATCATGGGAGATGCCAAGCTATGGACTCAAGAGAAGTGCCAGTTATTGGTACCATTAAGGCTTTTCCTTATAAATTAGTATCATTTCCTGACAAACAACTAACTATGAGTGTTCTTGTAGTTGATATTCCTCCTCAGTATGGAATGCTATTATCTAGAAGGTGGAGTGCTTCTATGGGAGGAGGTATTCAGTGTGACTTGTCTTTTGCTACTTTTAGCATTGGAATAGAAAGTGTAAAAGTTTCAAGGGAAGCTAGAATCCCACATATGATTGAGGAGGATGAAAATGATGATATGAATTGTTTTGTTGACAATGATATTGGTTCTTTCCAAGTTCGGGAGAGAGAGGTGCAAGAAAAGGTCAAGCCTATCCTTTTGGTTGATGATGAAAATAACATGGTAGAAGGTAATGTCTTATGGACTCTATATTTTGATGGAGCAGGTTCAAAGGAAGGTGTCAGAGTAGGAGTGCTATTGATATCCCCAAGTGGTAAGACTTTCAAGTTTTCTTTCACTCTCTTGTTCCTTTGCACAAATAATGTTGCTGAATATGAGGCCCTACTGATTGGTTTGAGACAAGCATCAAAACATGGAATCAAACATCTTAGGGTGATTGGTGACTCTGATTTAATAATTTCTCAGATTAGATCAAGGTATGCATCAAAGAATCAAAGGCTGAAATAATATAGAAACATTGTTTGGGATGAAATTGAAGGTTTCAATGCCTTTGGTATTGATTGAGTGGATAGAAGCCAAAATAGGATGGCTGACTTATTGGAAAACATAGCATTAAGGCCAGAGGATATTACTTTTGCGGGGATATCCAAAATTGAGTTCAAGTCTAGTCCTTCTATCCTAGACAATGTTGAGAATTGGTAGGTATTTTTTGATAATTGGGATATACTAAGGTTTATGTAGTGTGATTCTCATTTTGATGGTTAGGAGATGGATTTCAGCACTTATGTTGACATCAAAAATGGAAAAGAAAATGTCCTTGAGAAGGAAGTTTTGCAATTGAAATCAAATAGGATCCCAAGGGGATTGGTTGCTCTTGAGAGGGCATTTGATGATAAAGAAAGGACTTGTTTTCCTAAATTTTTTGATAAGATAAATGATTTGGAGGAAATAAATTTAGGAACAAATCAAATACCTAAAAATGTTTACATAGGTAAATGTTTATCCCAAAGAACTAGGAACAATTTGATCGATCTTCTCAAAAAATTTAGACATGTCTTTGCATGGTCTTATGATGATTTGAAAGCCTATAGAGAAGACCTATTCCAGCATGAGATACCACTAAAAGAAGGTACCAAACCTTTTAGGCAAAAATTAAGGCTTGTGAATCCTACCTTGGCACCAAAAATGCAAGATGAACTCAAAAGGATGATGGATGCTAGCATCATCAAGCCTATCAGACATTCTACTTGGGTGTCAAATTTGGTTCCAGTCAAAAAAAAGAATGGTGATATTAGGTTATGTGTTGATTTTAGGAACTTGAATGTCAATTCTTTGAAGGACAATTATGGTTTACCTAATATGGAAAATATGCTATAGAAGGTTAGTAGATCAGAGTTAATGTCTGTGATGGATAGTTTCTCTAGATATAATTAGGCCATGGTCAAGGAGTCAAAATAGTTCAAGAATGCATTCACTACCCCTTGGGGAACATATGTTTATGTTAGAATGCCTTTTGGTTTGACAAATGTAGGAGCTACTTTTCAAAGAGCTATGGATGTGGCCTTTGTAGACTTCATAAAAAAATTTCTAGTAGTATATCAGGATGATCTCATAGCATATTCAGATAAGGAAAGTCAGCATTGTGAACATCTTGAGAAGATTTTTATTAGGGCCTTGGAGTATGGGATTTCTTTGAATCCAAAGAAGTGTTCCTTTGGTGTTGTGGAAGGCAAGCTCTTAGGACATATTGTATCCAAGGATGGAGTGAGAATTGACCTTGAAAGGGTTATGGCTATAGACAAGCTTTCACCACCTAGAAATGTTAAAGGAATATAGTCCTTCTTTGGGCAGGTAAATTTTCTAAGGAGATTTGTTACAAATTTTGCAGAAATCAGTATCCCTATCTCTAGGATGTTGAAAAAAGAGGCAAAGATTGAATGGAATGAAGAAGCAGATGAATATTTTAGAAGTATCAAAAAAGCCATCAAAGATGCTCCTATTTTGAGGACACCTGATTATGGCAAGCCCATGCAGATATTTGCTTTTGATTCTTGTCATATAGTTGCAGCAGTTTTATTGCAAAAGAATTCAGATGGATATGAACAACCTATATCATTCTTTAGCAAATCCCTACAAGCAGAAAAATTAAAATATGATATTACTGAGAAACGGTCTTATGCCTTAGTTAAAGAAGTCAAGGCTTTTAGATGTTACCTTATGGGAGCTAAGGTAGTTACCTATGTTCCTACTGCTATAGTTAAGGATATATTGGTGCAACAAGAAATTTTAGGAAAAAGATGTAGATGGATCAATAGGATCCAAGAATTTAATATTGATATCTAGATTACAAAGTTGGTAAGAGGTTTAGGTCTTGCAAAGTTAATGGCACAAAGCAATTTAATTGCAAATCATGTGAATATGTTAGAAGAAGAATAAAGGCCATATATTTGTGATATGGACTATTGTGACTGGTACAAAGATGTTATTGGTTACTTGCGAAAATTGATCCTCCCCCCTGAGATGGATGAAAATAAAAGTAGAACTATCAAGTTGCAATCTGCAAGGTATGCCATTATACATTGTAAGTTGTGGTGGAGAAGCAATGAAGGAGTATTGCCAAAGTGCATAGACCATGAGAGATTTGAAGCTCTATTAAAGGAAATGCACCAGGGTGTTTGTGGAGGACACTATATGGCAAAGACCATAGCTCACAAGATCCTTAGGTCTGGATTTTGGTGGCCTACAGTTTTTAAGGATACACATCAGTTTGTAAGAAAATGTGATGCATGTCAAAGGTTTGCTGGTAAGTTGAAATTTAATGGAAATTTTCCCCTCTGACTTGTTGCAGTTCAGGCTCCTTTCCAGAAGTGGGGTATAGATTTTATTGGAGAAACTCCAAACAAGTCTAGTGGTGGACATTCTTACATACTAGTGGCAATAGACTATTTTACCAAGTGGGTTGAAGCTATCCCTACTAGAAAGGCTACTAGCAAAGTGGTAGCAGATTTTATGATGTAGAACATCCTTACCAAGTTTGGTTTCCCATAGGTAATTGTGGTTGATAATGCAATGTGTTTTAGATCATAGGAATTTAATGATTTTTGTCAACAATATGGGGTACACATTTCATTTTCTTCCCCATATCATCCACAAGGAAATGGCCAGGCTGAGTCCAGCAACAAAAGTTTGATTAAGATTCTCAAGAGAGTGTTGGACAAGAATAAGAAAGCATGGGACTCAAAATTATGTTGGGCACTATGGGTTGATAGGGTAACTATTAAGAAGGTCATAGGTTGTGCTCCATTTGATTTGGTATATGGAATAAGTACTAGATTGCCTCAAAATAATATATTGCATATGTATAAGTTCATCCAGGAATATGATGAGGACTTGAATGATGAGATGAGAGTAAGAATGGAGGAGCTAATCCAGTTGGAACAGGTGAGGAGAGATGTGCATGAAAGAAATGAAACATTGTAGAGACAATGTAAGAATTTATTTGATAGGAGGGCTGCTCAAAGGATTTTTGAAGTTGATGACCTTGTCCTGATGTGGAATGCAAGATTGGAAGATAAGGGGAAGCATTGAAAATTCAACCCTATTTGGTTGGGCCCTTATCTTATTGAAAGCAAATGGGGGATAGATTCTTATGTCCTAAATGATTTAACTGGTGGTACTTTGGAATTGCCTATTCATGGACAATTCCTAAAGTTTTACTTCTCCTGAAGTATCTTTTCCATGAACAGTAGTTTAGCTTTTCCCTTGTTCGGTCGTCTATTTTTTTTTTTGGGGTCAGAATTTTGGTTTGGTCTACTCTTCCAGGAGATTATAGTTTCTTGTTGTATTTGCAAGAGATACATTTCCCCGAGTATGAGCCACTATTAGTACCTACAAAAAATTCTCATGGCTTTACCGATTTTCTTCCGATCTCTGCAACTATTTTCCTGGTCTTTGGCTAAAACCCTAAGCAAAAAATTCATATTTCTAGCCATTTGTTTGAAAAACCCTAAATGTGCCCTATGCCTCATTCCAATTTTATGTTACCTTTTTGGGCCACTTAAAAGTCTTTTAGCACATGTGCTAATTATTGACCACTTTATCGCATGATCACGTGAGCCTTTTTCATGTTATGCGATCTTGCGACTAAGGTTTATTTTTGGGCCCCTTTAATATTTACCGCTATGCATAAGTCTCCCCAGTTAATTTTTCCTAAGTCCTTCAACTTTATCATTTCCTAAGTCCTGTGCCTTAATATTTCCTGATGTTTTTGGCTAATTCTTTACTGGGCCCGGCTCTGACACCATCAAGATCTACGGTGGGCGTATGTTCTTATGAAATTTGTCATAGGCTTATGAACATGTACCAGCCACTAATTCTACTTTGTGATGTATCCTTTCATTGAAGTGGGTCCACTGCCATGTTGGCATAGGTGGCATTCTTTAATTGGTCTGCGTGACCATGAGTTAGACATTTTTTCAGGTGGGCCTAGTATCTCAAGGTGAAGATTCAAGATCTACAGTAGGCGCGTGATCTCAAGGAATCTTTGGAGCCCTTGAGATTATACATCGGCCATCTGATCTTCCATGTGTTAAAGGCTAACAACGGTGGATCTGATGTGCCAAATGGTGCTAACTTTCTTTTTCCTGATTGTTTGAGGCATTGATGATTCAGAGATGTGTCAGTGGGACCTGGTTGCCAACATGTTTTGAGGGCCTTGAAATCCGCAGATGATCTATGGTTGGCATAAATTCTCATGGGATTTGTCAAAGCCATGAGATCTTGTGCCAGCCATTGATTTTTCTTTTTCTTAGGTGTTGACGAGGGTGAGTCCTATATGTCAGAGGGAGTTGACATGCACATTTTTCATTGGTGTTGACTACTGGCATGGACATGGACTTTTTAGGGTTTCATGACTATTGTAAAGATTAATGTAAGCCACCTGATCTATCTGAAAATAAAAGGATCTACAGTCACGTTCTAAATCAGAGCTTGTATCCATTGTTTTTCAAATTCAAATTGTTTCTACAGGGTTTGGAGATAGTGCGCTGAATGAAGTCATATTGCAGGACCATTTTTTATCATTCCAGCTTGGTTGTGGGTGAGATTTTATGAGGAAGGCTGGTGGTTGTTCTACCATGATTTTTTGTCCTTGGAGCTGGTATAGGGTCAGATCTATTGCAAAATTTGATGATTATTTTTTATCTTACTAGCCTTGCGCTTGGAGCTTGTCTTGTCTAGCTTTCATTCTTTTTGTTGAGTTAGGTAGTTTCGAAATTGTTGCTTTGAATGGTCATCAGTTCTTGTTGCAATCCTTGAGATAAAAAGATTTTTCATGATCATTCAAAGGCATTGGGAGTTAGGTGTTCAAAAAATTTTTCTTGGTGAGCCCTATTCTCAGTCAAGGGTTGGTAATAGTTTTGATTCAGTGTTTGTTGATGAAAGAAGAAAGTTGTAGGCCTAAGCTGTAGTTTACAAGCAGGGTGTTTTGTGATTCAATGTATACATAGAAGGAATTCATCATACTTAATATAAAGATCTGATTCTTATCTCTCCTTTGTATCAAGTCAAGTAAGCTTTGAGTTTTCTAGCTCATTACATAGTGTTTTTATGTATGTATCTCCATTCTTGAGTTTTGATCTAGGATTGGATTAAACAATACTCTAAATGGGATATGAATTTTCCCTTGTCTATGTAAGGATGTTTTGTAAGCAGTAAAGATTAGGATAAATGTATTTATGGCTATGAATTCTCAGATATTCTTAAATCTATGTGTCTTTATGTCTAAGAAATCTTGCCCAATGGATGAGGCACTGGCCTAAATGAGTATTTCTCTTGTTAACATACATTGATTGAAGCTATTGCATTCCAAATATTGAAATCAATAACCTTTCTAAGCTTTAGGTCTTTGGTTGTGTGGTTGTGTTACCCAATAGTAATGGAGAGTCAATGAATGTGTGGTTAACATTTAGTACTTTCTTACTATCAATCTATTATTCAAACCCAGTCTTTGGTGTGTAAAGTATAGTTTTCACTGGGTTAGGTGCACCTGCCTCGGTTTTGCAGAGTCAGAAGTGAAGAGGGCAGTCTTGTCCCTATAGTTGGTCTAGTTACCCAAAGATCCTTCTACATTTTGGAATTTACCTATCCTAAAATCTATCTAAGGGTATATTGGTAGCCTAAGAGCATAAGCATCCATTTTGAACACCAACAAATCCCTTGCAAATTAGACATATGAAGAGAAAATCACACAAGCAATAATGCATTTTGCTCATGATCTAAAGCCTTCAATTTTGTTTAACCATGCTAGCAGATTAAAAATTTTACTTACATCTTTAGATAAAGATAGGGATGAGTTTGGACCAATTTTGAATAAGTGGATTAAGAGATCCCCAAACATAAGGTTGTTTCATTGGTTATCTAAGGGCCAAGTTGATCCTGATCCATTGATCAAACCAGTGCATTAGTTTGTAAAGAAACTTGTGGAGTATAGTATAATTTTGGATGATTTTAGAAGGAAGTCCAGTTTGTTAAAGAGAGAATTAACACATCCAAATTGTGAATTAGTACCAAGTATTTTCAAGGATACTAGTGAACTAAAGGAGTTGTACAAATGGAGATAGGAGATGGATGAACTTTTCTCAGAAAAAATGACAAGTGTAATTGAAATTACTTCTTCCTTTATCCACACCATCAAGTTATTAATGACTGCTAAATCAAAGTTTGAATATATTCAGTAGGAGATCAAGTAAATGAAAGGAAAATGGGAACAGTTGTCTGGCAAGAGGGCTAAATTTTCCAATTTTGTGTTCCCAAGTGAGGATGTTTTCAATAAATGGAGATATCAATACATTCCCCATGCAGAAAAAGTAGATACTCCATCTACTTCTTGAGCCAAACAAAGATTGTGACTTTTGGGTCTTTAGGGGGTTGAGATATAAAATGTATTTATTGCAGGGACAACTATGAAGAAATGGCAATCAAATTTATTTGAAGAAAGTGAGGAAATTATTAAAGACATAAAGTAAGGTGGCTTGCTTGCAAAATATCAGTCCAAGATCTGATTGAGGCATTTATTGTAAACTGAGTAGGGTTGTTGTAAAGTTTTACGAAAAAGTTTTGTAAACCCTAATTATGATCGATAGCTTGTTACATTTCCTTGTATATAAAAGGATTTTCCATGATCATAGTAGGCATTGAGAGTCTTAGGTGTTGAGAATATAGAAATTTTTGAAACCCTAACCCTCAATCAAGGATTTTAATATTTTGTATTATTTCTTGTCAAGTAATAGAGAAAAAGAAAAGGTTGATATTGTTATTTATAGGCTTGCTACCTAGCATATAATGTATACAAATGATCAAAGGTTATACTTAATAAAAATCTTAGGTCTTTACCTCTCCTTTGTGTCAAATTTGTGAATTTTTGAGTTTATCAGAGACTTATGTGTATGTATTTTTGCTTTGAGTTCTGATCTAGGGTTAGATTAAATATTGCTCAAAGTGGGATATATGTTCATTCAATTTGTATAAGGATTGTTGGCAAGTAGGAAAGAGTTGGAGTATTTGTATTCATGTTCATGAGCTAAGTTCTTCAAGGATCTTTGTTTTTACTCTATTTTGTTGTGTTATTTGCCCAATGAATAAAGCACTAGCATGTGTAAATATATCTTTATTTTATGAGGAATGATTGAAATCATTAGAGTCAAAAATACAATAATCAAAACCAGTCATTTAATTTCATTTACTTTAAAATAGTTTTCCTACCCAGTGATGGAGAGTCAATGAATAATAGGTTGTTGTTTAGTACTTTCTCACTGATATCTTTTGTTAGATCCAATATCAAGTTAGGGATAGGGTTATATCTATTGGATTAGGTGTACCCACCTTGGTTTTGCAGAGCTAGAAGTGAAGAGGGCAGTCTTGTCTGTATAGTTGGTCCAATTACCTACATAGTTATCATATTTGGGGCTAACCTCTCCTTAAAATCAATTTTAGGTATATTGGTGTCTCATGGAGTGTAAAATCTTTTTAAGAACCAAGACTTCTCATTATCACTAGTAGTAGAAAGATCTATTGGAGGATTTTAGGAATTATTAGTGATAGTCTAGTAGTTTTCTCCAATGCATCTCAAATGATTTTTCTTTCAGCCTTTCCATATTTTGTAGTTTTTTCCTCCAAATATAGGATTGTTATTCTTAAATAATTTCATCCTCAATCTCCTAGTGATTAGGCTTCCCAAAGAGGACTTATATTTGATACCAATTTTTAAAATCAAGGCAACACACAACTGAGAGGGGGGGTGAATTAGTTGTGTCCTAAACCAAAATTTTATGAAAATTTCAGCATTTAATTTTAGATCTAAAAGTAAAGCATTAAATCATTGATCCACTAAACACATGAACACATAACACCAATATCTTTTCATGGAAACCCTTTTAGGGAAAAAACCATGGTGGGGATTAACCCACTAGATGATGTACTCAATTCAAATCACTACACTCTATTAGGAGTATTACAAAGGGGAATATGCATGCATTTAGGAACACTTCCTAGAGCTCACTGCTCAAATCCAACTAAGGGAAACAAACCTGATAATTACAACAAAGGCTACAACCCTAAATGGACAACAATATATTGTTGACAACAATCCACTAGGGACAATAAATCACTAGTTTATGAATTAACTAATAGCATCTCCAATATGCCAATACAAATATGATGAAGTACAACAAATATTTGTCTCAATTGAATATTTCACATATACCTCTTCAAAAATTCATTAATATATTATCCTCACATATATTCACACTGAAAAATGATTACATATTTTTATATATTTCATCAACCTTGTAAAGATAAATAAGGTCAAATCAACCTAAACACCTAGAATTACAAAATATTTTTTCATTACGGCTCAAATTACAATGCAATACATTGAATTTTGGTTAAGACATATAAATGATCCATAATAACATCTTCAAACATGTAACAACTCCATAAATCATGCCATGATCCATTGCAACATGTTACACCAACCATGTCGGCCAAGAATAGTAAGAACATTAGCATGCCACAAGAAAATTATCCAAACCAATCACACCAATAAATGCAATCCAAAAAAAAATGGAACACAATCATAATAATTTAACAAGAAACATTGAATAGCTCAACAACACCAGCAATGCCTCAACTCATATTTCGTAATCACCTTTTCACTATATAGAAAAAATAATAAATAGTAAACATAGTCACTCCATAAATGTAGCTTACAATCCTCAAATCAGAAAACCAATCATGTTAAGGACAAATCCAAGTCCTAAATGTTTCATAGCCTTCACATCTTGAAACACTATCACACCAATCCACACTAATCCAGATACTATCACATTGTCTCTTCTTAAACATCAAAAATACTAGTCTCTAATAAATCAACCATAACTAACTCAAATCTCACTGTGAACCTCTGTAACTTGACATAGATCAAGTATAGACACACTTCAACACATATGTAGCTTCACATCATCAAATATTAAATACAATTTCTATACCAATCCAATTATTCCATTGAACATTCCTACACCACCACCACAACAAAGAAATATGTTGACATCAAAGACAATGCATCTCCCAAATATATGATAGTGTGTTGGCATTAAGCAGTATTGCCACTAGTGACAACACTTATTTGCATTCTGGATGTAAACCGAGCAGACAGTGCAAACCGAGCAGACAGTGCAAACCGAGCAGACAGTGCAAACCGAGCAGACAGTGCAAACTGATCAGACAGTGCAAACTGAGCAGACAGTGCAAACCGAGCAGACAGTGCAAACCGAGCAGACAGTGCAAACCGAGCAGACAGTGCAAACCGAGCAGACAGTGTAAACCGAGCAGACAGTGCAAACCGAGCAGACAGTGCAAACCGAGGAG
The DNA here is from genome assembly GCA_027943335.1 of Chamaecyparis obtusa. Lineage (NCBI taxonomy): Eukaryota > Viridiplantae > Streptophyta > Pinopsida > Cupressales > Cupressaceae > Chamaecyparis > Chamaecyparis obtusa. The sequence goes on from BSBK01010395.1 coordinate 114,973, forward strand.
ACAGTGGAAATTGAGCAAGTTAGTACAAACCGTTCAGGACAATGTAAACCGAGTAACATCTTGTCTACCGAGTCACCAATGCTTACCGAGTTCAATACCTACCGAGTGATCAGTATGAACCGTGCCTTCACTTCTACCGAGTGCATGACGATGCCGAGTAATGCAGTGGACGCCGAGTATCAGAAAGTCACCGAGTCAGTGTGAAGGAACCGAGTAACCATATTTGGGCCGACTTAGTAGCACTTATGTTTATTTGTCAAGCCGACTGTATAATTGTAATTGTAATTAATTGTTTGATACTTGTATATAAACTATATTGTAAAAAGATGAAAAAGAATTAAAAAGAATAATGTGAAAAAAAAAAAAAAGGTAGAGATAAGCGAATTGCAGAAGGCTTCAGAAGTATAAGGTTCAGCAAAGACAAATTCATCACACAAGGTGATCAGTACATCAGAGAATCTCAATCAGCAATCCAGTTGCAAAGCAGAGATCTACTGTTTCATTCTAACAGGTGAATCAGTACTAAATCCTTTAACCGGGTAGACTTAACAGTCTTTGTATAAATCTCTTTACCGAGTGCATACTTCACTGTATGTTTGTAAATCCTTTAACAAGGTGGATTTAGCAATCCTTATTGCTCCTAACAGGGCAGATCATCAGAAGTGATCAAATTGTAAGCCTTAACCGGCCAACTTTATTCTGCAGTATTAAAGCTTTGTGGGTTTCATCCCCACCCCAGTTTTACTTTCTTTTGGAAGGTTTCTGGGTAACCAAATCTGTGTGTCATTATTGTGAATGCTTTTAAGTTTCATGCTTTCTGTATGCAAAGGTTAAAAGTGAAATACATGTTAAAAGAGAAGAAAATTTGGAGTTACTGATTCACCCCTCCCCTCCCAGTAACTTGATTAATTCTTGAATATTTCCAACAATTGGTATCAGAGCTTCATTGGTTCTCAAGACAAAGCTTAACTAGCTTGAGCAAAGATCCAGGACAATGGAGGTATTCAAACTGAACAAGGTGATTGAAAATGAAAAGCTAGATCTGGAAATGGCCATAGCTAAACTCAAAGAAGCAAAAGAACATCTTTCCCAATCCCTAAGAAGAAGGAAGGAACTTGCAAATCAGATGAATGATCAGAATTACATTGAAGAAAAGATTGAAGATCTTCTTCCCTCAAATAACTCAGATGAAGCAAACAATGCTATCAAAGAACTCCTAGAAAAGAATGGGTCTCTGCAGGAAGAAGTGAGAAAATTGAAAAGAGAACAAGAACTACACTCTACAAGATTCTGTGAGATCTTGGAACAGAGAAACAAGTTGAAAGATGAATTAGATGGAAGAAACATTGAAGTCCAAAACAAAACCCTTCAGCTAGAAAATCTAATTGATCAGATCTCTCATACAAATGAAGAAATTCTAAATCTAAGTTCAGAAGTAGAAAACACAAAAGAAGAACTAAGATCTGAAAAGGAAATCAATCTAAGATTGATGGATGACCTAAATGCTGAAAAACAAATCAATGAAGGAATGCTGAAAAGTCAAGAAGACTTGAATCAGCTGTATGAATGAAATCTTCATAGGCAAAAAGGAAAAGCAGGACTTGGATACAAAGAAGAAGGCGAATCCTCTAAGCAAGGTACTAAAAGAAATCAAAAAACTACTTGTAATCATTGTGGTAAAATAGGACATACTTCAAATAAATGTTGGAACAATGAAAAAGCAGAATTCAATGGAAAATGTTATAGCTGCAATCAACCTGGTCATAAAGCAAATGAATGCAGGGAAAAACCTAGATTCAGAGGTAATTGTCACAAGTGCAACAAACAAGGTCACAAGGCATCCGAGTGCAGATCCAAGATATTTAATCCAGCAGAACAAATTGTGAAAGCAATGTTTGGATGGGACTACAACACCTGGTGTAGATGTCATTACTGTGGAGAATATGGACACATTGGCATGAATTGCATAAAACATCATCTAAGGAAAAGAGACACTACCGTAAGATGTTTCAAATGCACTAAACTCGGTCACATAGCCAGAAACTGCATGAATGCTAATGAAATTGAAGAAGGAAAGAAAAATGAAGCAACTAAGGTCAGGAAACAGGTAAGACAAAAATGGATTCCTAAAGCTACCGAGCAATCCAGTCCAAGTAATGGAATGGATGGCTCTATCGACTCAAATTAAATTTCCAAGGAAGCACTGGAACTGTACTCTCATAGATCAATCTTAAGCAGTTCCAGAACTGAAATTAAAAGAAAAGTCTAAATCAGCATGCAAGATGCAGTGAGATCACAGCAAGGTCGGTATAGTCTTCACCGAGCAAGGTCGGTACCTGTCTTTACCGAGCAAGGTCGGAGCATTATGAATTTTTGAGTTCACCGAGCTGCGAAGTCTTTTCCGAGCAATTAATTCTTAGTGGGTGACAGTCTGTCAGAATTCCTACCCTAATTTGAAATGAGCATTAATGACAGAATTGTAAACAAAAAGCAAGTAATCGAACTCATTCTTCACCGCGAATCTTTAAGCACTTTGAGAGCAGAAAACTTCAAGGGCAACCCGGCGATTTAATACTCTTGTGAAAGGAATTTTCTGTGAGCTACCATGGCATCATCCAGCACCTCAGCGAAGAAAGGATCAGACATGTTAGTCCAAGGGGAGTGGAAAGCACCAGATTTTAAAATCGTGCCCGCAGTTGCAGCCGCCCTAGATCCGAACGGAGCTCAATCTCAGATTCCTCCTAAGGTACTGCTTATCAACGATATCTGTAATCATTTTAACTATTCTATTCAAGAAATGGGAAATCTAGAACTGGACATTGTGCGTGAGGAACTATGTGTGGATGGTACTTTGAAACCCGAGCACAAACATCTGGAAGATAAGGGTTTAGTCCACATTGCACATCTTCCTCAAAACTTTCGAGATAAATGGGTTAGGTACATTCTCAGCCGAGTACACGATGGCAAGATTTGGCTTGAGCAACCTATTGAGATCACAAGGAAAATGATTCATCAAGTTACCGGTCTTCCCATGTTGAACAAAGCGAAAACTACCAAAACCCTAGGTCGGACGGAACTAGAGAAGAAAACCCTAGCCGAGTGGGATGGTAGAGGCATGAAGGTTAGCAGCATTACCGACGCCGAACTGAAGTTTGGTACACATATCATTGCACACAAGATTTACAGTTCTAGTCGACAGAACAGTGTCTCATGTGAAGCTGTTGACCTAGCATACAAAGTAGTCAAAAACAACTTGACATTTGACCTAGCAGACTTATTGTTGAAACAGTTCAACAAGAACATGGAAAGCATCAAAACTTCCAAAAACAATCCATGTAAGTTTGGATCCTTGTTAGTCTGTTTATTCTTCTATGTTCAGAAATTCTTCCCTTCAAAAGGAAAAGTTGTATGGAGAAAAGATGTGCCAGTACTTTATGAAATTAATGAATACATCGCAGAAATGGGTGAAAACTTTGAAAGCATCATGGATAATTATTTTGAGTCTTTCAAAGAGAAAATGAATGATAGATTCTGGATTCCACAGAAGTTGGTGGAAGATTACAAAGATGACATCTGTTTTATGGTAGATTGTGATAATGTGTATATTCAAGCAGTTAAACCGAGAACTGTGTATGCAAAACCTCTTCCTTATGAGGTAAATATTGATGAAACCAAGAACATTATTGAAGCACTTCTAAATCAGCTTGTCAATCCCAAAGCCCCATATTTTGGAACATATGATGAAGCTAAGATGAGAATTGAACTAAGCATAAAGCTTCCACAGGCGGTAAACAAAGGAAAGAAAAGGATAGCTAAAATGCAAATGATAACCAAGGAGAAAGAAGAAATTGGTGAAAAAGAAGAGGAAAAGGATGAGGAAACAGAGGAACCAGAACCTGTAAAGAAGAAAGGAAAAGTTTTTATCACTAAGGCATCTGTGCCTCCCACTGCTGTGTTTACAAGGAGAAATACAAGAGGAAAGGCAGAAAAGGCAGATAAGGACATAGTATTCAAAAGGCCTCCTCTAACCCTTCAAGAAAAGCTCAAACTCTTTAGAGATGGATCAGGATCTGGAGTAAGTAACATAAAATCCTTGAGATATGAAACCAGATCGGAAGCAGAGCAGAAGGAAATAGAAGATGCTGTTGTTGAGAAGATGGGACAGTGGAAATACTCTCCTGAAGAAATTACCTCACAGGTTCCAGCAGTTCTATTGAATCCGATAAGAATGAGATGGAGCAATGCAAGGCAAACTGTAATAGACATATTTGATCAAAACCTAAGACAGTTAATGCCGAGCCTGAACAATGATGAAGTTAAGAAGGCACTAAAAGAGAATGAAAACAAGATGACACTGAAGTTCAATACTTGTTTGATTTTGATCAACAATATTGAATCGGTTGTGAAGGCTGCAAAAGCCACATGGAAGAACATTTACCACCTTCACCAACCGAGCATTGAAACTGTAATAATAAAGGATATTGAAGATGACAGCGATGAGCAAGAAGAAGACACCGAGGTAGATGATACTGTAAGGATAGCAGCAGAAGTCATTGCATCCCTTCCTACCTCTCCAGTGAAAGTCTCTACATCCAGCCCAGAGACACCTTCAAGCATGGTTGTGACAACTTCTACATTTGTCCAATCATCCCTAGCAACATCAGAGGCAGCTACCATTTCTTCTACCGAGCTGCAGTCTCCTGTACCAGTAAGTTTTCCAGCTTTTGAATCATCAAGTGTAAATATTGTAAGTTCTCCAGTAAAAAGTATACCAGTGTCAATAGCCAGCCCTACTTTATCTACTATCACTACTACAAGAACATTAAGTACAGATAAGCCTAAGGCTCTACCGAGTATAAAATTTTTGGGTAAAAATATAGTTGAGGATATAGACCTAGATGAAGAGATAGAGATTCCTACACTAGATTTTGCAAATCTCTCAGCAGACCAGATGCAGAATATAGGTGAGATCCTCCAAAGGAAAGCAAAACAAAAGAAGCTTAAGGAGGAGAGAGACAAAGAGTATCAAATCATCAAGGATGCTAAGGACATTTTGTCTGATGCATTAGGCATTAAAGTAGACTCCTCCCAGCATGTTTTGTTACAATTGGCAGAAGCAGTTGAGAAATACAATGAGGACTCATCCGGGACAGAAAAGTTAGTTGAAAGAGCCGAGAAGAGATTCAACAATAAAGTGCTTGAGCACATTGCTCAGCACATAGCTATCAACCAAGTAGAATTGTCTTCAGTTTTGTCTAATACAGAGTCTATTTATTCGAATGCTACCTCTCTTTTGGCTAGACTATGCAATTTTGCCGAGTTCACAAAGGATGTCAAAGATAAAATGAATAAAATGGATGAGGATATGAAGATTAGCATATAGAAGCTGCAACTTGAACCAAGTTCAAGCTCTGCTCATCACATGAAAATTTCACATCTATCCAATATGCAGTCTGATCTATTGAAAGAAGACTCAAGGATCCGGTCCACACTGCTAGACATCCAACACATGATCCTTCCCATCATGAATACAATGTATAAGCACATTGAACATTCCAGAACATTGATTCATGACAATCAGTTCTCCATAGCAGATCACATGATTGAACTCTCTGCAGAAATCCAAATTGCCATACAAACATGTAAGATTCTGCAAGAAAGTTGGGACAGAACCCTGGCACTAATAATGAAGGTACATTCTGATTTCTTATCAAATTTTGGATTCTCTCTGTAAATAAATTGTATATGCACCTTTGGCATTATCGTCAAAAAGGGGGAGATATGTATAGAAGGAGAGATATGTATACTGTATAGATTTGTATAAGAAACAGTTAGCACATTGAAAGGGGGAGACAATGTATAAATCCCTATAACAAAGACAAAATTTTGAAAAATCAAAATAAAACTCAGCATGATTCGGTGTATATAAATTTTGGCCAATAAGTGTTTTTGTCACTAATGCCAAAGGGGGAGATTGTTGGCATTAAGCAGTATTGCCACTAGTGACAACACTTATTTGCATTCTGGATGTAAATCGAGCAGACAGTGCAAACCGAGCAGACAGTGCAAACCGAGCAGACAGTGCAAACCGAGCAGACAGTGTAAACCGAGCAGACAGTGCAAACCGAGCAGACAGTGCAAACCGAGCAGACAGTGCAAACCAAGCAGACAGTGCAAACCGAGTAGACAGTGCAAACCGAGCAGACAGTGTAAACCGAGCAGACAGTGCAAACCGAGCAGACAGTGCAAACTGAGCAGACAGTGGAAACCAAGCAAGTTAGTACAAACCGTTCAGGACAATGTAAACCGAGTAACATCTTATCTACCGAGTCACCAATGCTTACCGAGTTCAATACCTACCGAGTGATCAGTATGAACCATTCCTTCACTTCTACCGAGTGCATGACGATGCCGAGTAATGCAGTGGACGCCGAGTATCAGAAAGTCACCGAGTCAGTGTGAAGGAACCGAGTAACCATATTTGGGCCGACTTAGTAGCACTTATGTTTATTTGTCAAGCCGACTGTATAATTGTAATTGTAATTAATTGTTTGAGACTTGTATATAAACTATATTGTAAAAAGATGAAAAAGAATTAAAAAGAATAATGTGAAAGAAAAAAAAAAGGCAGAGATAAGCGAATTGCAGAAGGCTTCAGAAGTATAAGGTTCAGCAAAGATAAATTCATCACACAAGGTGATCAGTACATCAGAGAATCTCAATCAGCAATCCAGTTGCAAAGCAGAGATCTACTGTTTCATTCTAACAGGTGAATCAGTACTAAATCCTTTAACCGGGTAGACTTAACAGTCTTTGTATAAATCTCTTTACCGAGTGCATACTTCACTGTATGTTTGTAAATCCTTTAACAAGGTGGATTTAGCAATCCTTATTGCTCCTAACAGGGCAGATCATCAGAAGTGATCAAATTGTAAGCCTTAACCGGCCAACTTTATTCTGCAGTATTAAAGCTTTGTGGGTTTCATCCCCACCCCAGTTTTACTTTCTTTTGGAAGGTTTCTGGGTAACCAAATCTATGTGTCATTATTGTGAATGCTTTTAAGTTTCATGCTTTCTGTATGCAAAGGTTAAAAGTGAAATACATGTTAAAAGAGAAGAAAATTTGGAGTTACTGATTCACCCCTCCCCTCTCAGTAACTTGATTAATTCCTGAATATTTCCAACATAGTGATCTATAAAGAACATATTTTCACAATATCCTAACAAATTCTACCTAAAATGACTAGAGGAATAAAAAGAAGTAGAGAGAGAGAGAGAGAGAGAGAGAGATCTTAAAAATATACAAGCATGTACTTAATTAGACTAAAAAGAGACAAGGTATACCTAAAAATACTAGAGTAATAAAAAAGAATTATAGAGAGGGGGGAGTGTGTTTGTTAAGGGAATTAAAAGACATGAACACACACGCATGCACACACACACACACAGATGTTGGTAAGTGGTTAGCACATACACACATATGAACATGTAGGCACATGCACATATATAGAATGTTGTCATTTATGGAAACAATTATCAGTTTTATGGTTGCACATAATGAATATGTTTGAATGCAGTTGTTGAATGAAAAATACCTAAGTGTGAAGGCATCTAAGAGGTAGAGAAGATATCAAGAGAAAGGGGAATAGGAGAATTTCTTCAAGGAATACTTTGTTAACTCTTTGTATTCAGGACAACAGATTTGTTGTAAGTGTTTTTGCACTTATTTTACACTCCTAATAGGGTTTTTTTTCCTTTAACAGGGCTAGGACCTTTAATAGGATCGATTCCTAAACAAGGATCTCATTGTATACATCCCCTAATAGGGATATGCCTATATTGTAATAATCAGCTCCTAACATGGCTAGAACTCCTAACAGGGTTTCAAGATTCATGGTATAGAATTTAGTGGGTACCATCCCCACTAGGGTTTTTCCCTTAAGAGGGTTTCCTCAAAAATAAACATGGTGAGCTTGATCAGACTAAAGGTCGCATAGAAAAACTTCATGAGAGTAAAAATAAATTGGATGATAAAATTGACATGTTGAATCCTATTGGAGACAAGACAGGAGTAGGATATAATGAAAAACTTCATCAAAGGAAAGATAGAGTTGTTGTGAACCTTGACTTACCTAACAAGTTAGAATCTAAGGTTGAGGTAGCAGAACCTAAAATACCTTATTGCAAGAACAATGACAAGGGTTACATCCATGAAGATCAATCAAAGAAATGAACTAAAAAAGGTATTCCTAAGCCCAAGTTTATTAGTTTTTGTTTCGACTGCTATTTGTATGGACACAAGATGAGAGATAGTAGAAAACTAGATATGAGATCTACCAGACCTACATATTATCACTTGAATGATTTCCTTAAGAATAAAAAGGAGAAAAGTTTGAATGAGGCAAAGATAGAAAAAGGTGAATGTAGTAAATATGCAGAACATAGACAACTTGAGGATAAGGAAACAAGTAAAGAAAATGATATTATGCAAGATGATGTTTCTAATAAATATGATAACAAGATAGTTGAAGAAATTAAGAAACTGATTACTAGACCTATTTATATGTTACAAATGCAATAACTTTGGTCATAATGCCAAGTATTGTAAGTTGCAAATTGATTATAGCCAATAGAAACCTAAGAAGAAGGTGGAATGTTTCAAATGTAACAATGATGGACATGTAGTGAAGTATTGTAGATTTAAAGGACTAGTGAAGAAATCCTTCAAACCATTCGCAAAGGAAAAAGAATTGAATAAAGAAGATAGAGAGCTAGCAGAGATGAAAGATAAATTTAAGGAGAAATGGGTCAAGAAGAAATAATCTATGGAATTTGAAGTTAAGAAAAATGAAGAGCAGAGTGCAAGCACTCACAAGAGTCCTAAGAATCTTGTTGACTCATTGCTAGAGTGTATTTCTTCACCATATTTGTGATGGGCAATGTATGCCTTAGGGAGAGCATGCTAGATTAACACCAATCAGATACAGAGACCCTATATGGATTAGTTAAGTTGTGTGAACTTGATAAAATCTTAGTACCTATGTTTGGTAATCCTGGACAAGATTGCATCAGTTCTAGAAATGTCTATGAGAAGGTCTACCAGTTTGAGCTAGCACTAGTTTCTTGAAGCCTTATGGGTAGTTTTTGGGACTTGTGCCAAATTTTCTATAAGGGTGATACTATTGTCAAAATACCTACCATTTACACTAAGATCAGAGAGAATTAAAGATCTTGGAGCAATAGTTAGATTTTGAAGTGTTTGTAGTTGTGTTTGCAAAACCCTCACACGGCCGCATGAGCTAGGTATTTGTGATTAACTCAAGAAATATTTGTCAATTTTAGTAAAAATGAAATTAGTATGGATACACCTAAGGTTTTTACTTGAAATGAATAGATACAAATTTAAGATCCATCCTTTCAAATCTACTGAAGAGGATCAAGAGGGTGCATTTTCACATACCCCAGTTGGTGTTCTTCATGTTGAAGACATCAGGGTGTACATACATAACAAGATTGATTTCATAGGAACTATAGAGATTTATGATTAAATGCTAGGGTTATATAATGTATACAAAACCCTAAGAGAATAATGTAGGAAAGTTCATGGGTTATCAATAGTCAAATATATGGAGAGATTTGAATTTGACGAGTTAGACTAGATCAAGATTGTGCTAAGTAGAACTCATGATGAATTCATATGGATTGGTGCAACTCCCACTAAGATTATAAAATAACTAATACATGATATCACTAGATTACCTATGATAAATAAAGTACCTATTGCATAAAATAACATTAGGTTTGAAGTAGAAAAACTAACAAAAAGAAAGTGGAACAAAAGATCCATGACTGTAAATGAAATTCACAAGAAGATGTCAAGATAGTAGCAATGATATTGGGATACAAATTTCAATATAGCAGCAGGATAAATAGTGTGTCATCCAATTCTATTCACATGGCCTTTAATATGGTAATGGAGGATGAGGAGTATGACCTATACGAGGTCCTAAGGCAACAACTAATGGAAAATCCTACATGATTAAAGAGAAACAAGACAACACATTTCAGATTTGGATCACTAATAATGTACATATTCTTTCATGTTATGAGAATATTTCCTAACATGTACCTATGGAGATCAAATAGTTTCTCCATGCAAAAATATTAGTGACTATTATAGGAGAAGTGATGACAAAAACATGTATGCTAATATTGCAGGAATGATGAAACTCTTTCAGAAATAAATGAATGAAAGGGAAAGGATCCCTTGGAGATTAGTTGATAAGTATAAAAATGACATATGTTTCATGGTGGAGACTGACAACACATGCTTTGAGGTAGTGGAACCTAGAACTTCATGGGCTACCCCTATGGACTATGAAGTTGACTACACCATTCTAGAACTTTACACATTCAACATGTTTTGCAATCCCTTAAAGACCCCAATGTTCCTATATGGGGCACATATGGAGAAAAATACACAGCAGTTAAGGAAGAATTGGTAAAGGGGAGAAGGGAGAAGAAAGTTGAGTCTTTTTTTGACAAAATTGCAGAGCAACATGGAATAACAAAAGAAGAGATGGAGCCTGTCAGGGGAAAAGTGGAAGAACTTGGGGAAAAATACAATTTTCCCCCTCCTCAACCTAATATTGAGGCACCTTAAGTGGTAGCGGTTGAAGAAGAAGAAGAAAAGAAAAAATATGACACTCCTACACCTAATAGGAGAAAATCATAGAGGCATGGTGCAAGAGCAGATACACAAGGTCAAAAACCTCCTAAAGCTAGACCTAAGTGTTGGATATTACTAATGAATTTGGGAGATTGTTGGATATTGTTGATACATTTAATATGTTTAATCACTACACAATATCGATAACTTGATTGAGTGATGTTGGAATTCAACATATGTTTCTATAGAGAGAACATACTGGTTATTACAGTGTACAGACATTGTACAAATGATTAAGAATGTGTGAACATAGTTGTGTATATAGGAAGGTCTTGTGATCTTATATTTAATATTGAATGATGTAATATTTCATATTGGTTGAGTTATAGAAGATTTGATGAAGACTAGTTACTGGACTGTAATAGTGGAAGTTGACAGATTAAGTCTCTGTGTTTTGAGTATATCCTACAAGAGATGTCGATCCATTGTATGTGAGCTTAAGGGATGTCAGATAACACACTAAGGAATGTTTGTTGATCTTAGAAAGTTGTGGGATGTATGATGATGTCAGTTGTGGCATGTGTTCTGGAGGAGTCTTTTATGGGGCTGACTTCATAATTGTAGCATGTATTGTGGATTGAGAGCATGGATTATGGATATTGGATCTTAGTTATTGAATTGTAATTATTTTATACTTGTTATAGATACCGTGTGTATCTGAGCAAGGATTTATGTAATCATTTTTATATTAGGAAAGCCTAATTGGTTGACCTGGTCATTTATTTTGTAATAGGGTATTATGTAAGATATTTTCTTTTGAAAAGATGTGTAGTATGAATGTGATGAAAAGTGGATTGTGGAAGTTGTGAGCTTGTGTCTGTTGGATGTAGAGTATGGGATAAACTATATACATCATTGGAACTAATCAAGAAAAGATAGTTGCTATCAAACAGTTCAAAGATTATGTATTTCATTTCATACACTTGTGTTGCAAACAGTGAGTTCTGAAGGTGGACATAACCCTCTTTGGGCAGTGAGCCTACCCTCTTTTTCTTGACTCCTAACAAGGTCTGTCCTCTAACAAGGACTATGCACTATAATGTTTAAATCAGCTCCTAACAGGGCTAATCTTCTAATAAGGATACTATACTCTCAGTACATCATTAGTGGGTGTTAATTCCCACCAGGGTTTTACCTTTAATAGGGTTTCCTTGACAACAAAATATTATTTTATTGTGTTATCATTCTATTTTGTGTTGATTCTATTCAAATTTTAAAATTTAATAATCTGTCATACAACTGATTCACCCCCCCATCTCAGTTGTATTGGTGGACTATTATTTCTAACAATTGGTATCAAATAAATTGGTCCTTAGTGATAAATCTTAACAGCTTGAGGTGATCTTGGAGATGGCATTCTATAGGAAGGATAGTCCAAAATTTGATCCTTAAAACTTTGATAGTTGGAAGAACAAGATGTGAACTCATTTCCTATGTTTAGGCATCGACTACTGGATGATTACAAAGAATGAGGTAACCATGAAGACTGAGAATGAATTAGACAAAGCTACTGATGAGGAAAAGAAGGCATTTTCTTATAGCATGGTCACAAGGGAAGCACTGATCAACACACTCTCTGAAGGAGAATTTACTACGGTGAAAGATCTAGATTAAACACACAAAATTTGGGTAAGATTAGAAGCATTGTATGAAGGAGATAAGCTTACTAAGAAAGAAAAATTATAGAACTAGAAAAAAAGAATGGAGAAGTTGCAAATGAAAGATGATGAAAATATTAGGGCTTATGTATACAGAGGTGGTGATTGGAATCAGAAATTTTGGAGGCACTTATTAAGAGGAAGAAGTCATTGCAAAGATCCTTAGATCATTAACATGTTTACAAGAATAAGTTTTAGGATATAGAGGAGATTATACCTTTGACTAAAAACTTTAACGGAGAAATGTTGATTGCAAAGCTAGCTACCTTTGAAGCTGCAGAATTGGGAGATTCTTTACCTGAAGTTGAAACAACATTTAAGGCATCTACACACAAGAACACAATATCTGGAATTGCGAGCTCCAATAGTGGTAATATAAAGGAAGATCTTGGTGAGTATGCTAATGAATGGGAATAGACATAAAATAATAAAGAAAGCTAGATGAATTTGTTTCCCTGATCGCTAGAAGAGAAAAGAGAGGTAAGGGAAAATTTGAAGGAAAAGTTACTTTTGAAATGTTTTTCATCCAACAAGATAGGTCACTTTTCATCTAGATGTCCTAAAAGAGTTCCTAAGCACAAACCTAAGTTTTTCAAGCCTAAGTATTCAAAAGAATATGAATGTTATTATGCTAGTGAAGGTATTTCTAATGATGATGATTGTGATTATGAGGAGATTGGATTTATTGCTATTAAAGATGAAAATCTAGTACATGAGGAAAAGGCTTTAGTATCACATGTTGATAAGAAATATGAATGGGTTATAGACAGTGGTTGCTCAAATCATATGACTGGAGGAAAAAACAAGTTTTTTAAACTAAATAAGTATGATGGTGATGTTTTAAGATTCAGAGACAATGTTCCTAATCCTATCATAGGAGTAGGATCTATTTCTTTGGATGGAAGGGCTAATACTGATAATGTACTTCTTTTTGATGGACTTAAGCATAACTTGTTGAGTGTTGGACAACTGACAGACAAAGGATATCAATTAAAGTTTATTGATGGGAAATGTTTTATCAAAAGTAAGATAGGAAAATTGATTACAACTGGTACTAAAACTAGAGGTAATGTATTTGAGTTAAATACATATGGAGCTTCTTGTTTTGTTGTGAAGATAGATGAAATTTGGTTATGGCACAGAAGGTTTTGTCATGTCAATTTTGATAATATTGTGAAGGCAAGATTGACTAATGTAGTGAGAGACCTATCAAAAATTGACTATGAGAATGAGATTTGTGATGAGGATACAAATGAAGTTTCTAAGACTCCTAAGACTCCAAGGTATGTTAAGAAAGACCATCCTAAAAAAACAAGTCATTGGTAATGTAAATCAAGGTATGATGACTAGATCAAAGATAAGGGAAGAAATTTGTTTAATTTATCAAATTGAACCAAAGACTAATGATCAATCTTGTAGAGATGAATATTGGATCAAAGCTATGAAGGAAGAGTTAGATCAAATAAATAAAAATAACACTTGGGAATCGGTTCCTAGACCTAAATAATAAAAAAATTATAGGAACTAAGTGGTTTTTCAGAAACAAAATGAATAAAGAAGGAATTTTTGTAAGAAACAAAGCAAGATTGGTTTTCAAAGGCTACTCACAACAAGAAGGAATAGATTTTGAAGAGACATTTTCTCCTATTGCTAGGTTGGAAGTTGTGAGATTATTTATGGCTTATGTTGCACATAAATACTTCAAGGTATATTAGATGGATGTGAAATCTTTATTTTTAAATAGGGATCTTGAAGAGGAAGTATACATAGAACAACCTAATGGATTTCCTCTAACCGAAGATGAAGATATGGTATGCAAGTTGAAGAAGGAACTCTATGGACTAAAGAAAGCTCCAAGGGCTTGGTATACAAGGTTAGACAAGTACTTACTTCACCTTGGATTCAGAAAAGGTAATGTTGATAGTAACTTGTATCTAAGAACTAGTGAAGATGGAATTCTAATATTAGAAGTTTTTGTTCATGATATTATCTTTGGAGGCAATGATAAAATGTGTAAGAAATTTTCTAAAGAGATGGAGAATGAATTTGAGATATCCATGATAAGCAAAATGAAATTCTTTCCTGGACTGCAAATAAATGAGAGAAAGAATGGGATTTTTATTTCTTAGACTAAGTATCTTAAAGAAATGTTGAAAAAGTTTGGAATGGAAGAATGTAAACCAGTTGGTACATCCATGGTGACTGGTCATAAACTGATAAATATAGATGAGACAAAGAGTGTTTTTCAGACAAAGTATAGATCAATGATTGGAGGATTAAAATATCTGACTCTCTCTAGACCAAATATTACTAATGTAGTTGTAATTGTGGCTAGATATTAGGCATATCCTAAAGAAGCACACATGGCTTCTATAAAAATGATATTTAGATACCTGAAAGTGAAAATGGAATATGGTTTATGGTATGATAAAAATGATGACTTTGAACTACATGCTTATCCTGATGATGATTGGGAAGGGAATATTGATGACAGGAAGAGTACTAGTGGAGGTGCATTTTTCCTTGGGAAAAAGTTAGTTTCATGTTTAAGTAAAAAGAAAGATTGTATAGCTCAATCTACTATCGAATCTGTGTATGTTTTTTCTGCTATTATCTGCACTTAAATTGTTTGGATGAAATAAATGTTAAAAGTTATTGGAATAACTTTTGTTGAACTAGTGGTTATCCATTATGATAACACCAGTATAGTAAATGTGTTAAAGAATCCTATGATGCATTCTAAAACTAAGCATATTTCTATTTAGTATCACTTCTTGAGCAAGAAGGTTGCATAGAAAGAAATAAGTTTGAAATACATTAGCACAAAAGAACATATAGTAGACATCTTTACAAAGCCATTACCAAAAGATGCCTTTGAGTATCTTAGAGGTATGCTTGGGGTGAAAGCCCCTCCTAGTGAGACTAAAATGATGGAGGGATGCATCATTCCAGAGGTTTTCAAATCCTTATCATGTTCTGGACTTGATGTATGTATCTACTCCTCAGGGGGAGTGATCGTTGAAGGCTTACAAAATATATTTTGGTGATTCAGCACCTAATTGATGAAGATAGTTAATGACTTATGGCACCCTTTTCCATTGTTTTCAAAGGGGGAAAGAGACTATGTGAAAATCCTTACTATATAAGGAGAGATGTTATGGAGAAGAGTTCATTGTTTGAGATTATATTGAGGATATTGAGAGAATACTTTTTGGGTTGATGGATTTTCCCATATGTTGTCATCAATACCAAAGGGGGAGATTGTTGGATGTTGTTGATACATTTAATATGTTTAATCACTACACAACATAGGTAACCTAATTGAGTGATGTTAGAATTGTTGTTGTTGTCATTTGTGTTTTCTCACTGATGTCAACATATGTTTCTATGGAGAGAACAAACTGGTTATTGTAGTGTACGGATACTGTACAGATGATTTAGAATGTGAGAACACATTTATGTGTATAGGAAGGTGTTTTGATCTTATATCTAAGATTGCATGATGTAATATTTCATATTGGTTAAGTTATAGAAGATTTGGTGAAGACTTGTTACTAGAATGTGACAATGGAAGTTGACAGAGGAAGTCTCTATGTTTTGAGTATATCCTACAAGCGATGTGGATCTAGTGTATGTGAATTTAAGGGATGTCAGATAATACACTGAGGAATTTTCATTGATCTTAGAAAGTCATCGGATGCATGATGATGTTAGTTCTAGCATGTGTTCTGGAGGAGACATGTCTGGGGTTGACTTCAAAATTATAGTGTGTATTATGGATTATGAGCATGGATTACAGATATTGGATCTTAATTATTGAATTGTAATTATTGTATACTTGTTATAGATACTATGTGTATCTTATCAAGGATTTACGTAATCATTTGTATATTAGGAAAGCCTAATTGGCCGACCTGATCATTTATTTTGTAATAGGGTATATATGTAAGATCTTTTTTTTTTTAAAGATGTGTAGTATGAATGTGATGAAAAGAGGATTGTGGAAGCTGCAATCTTTGTGTCTATTGGATGTAGAGAAGAGGATAAACTATATACTTCATTGGAACTGATCAAGCAAAGACAGTTGCTATCAGATAGCTCAAAGACTTTGCATTTCATTTCATACACTTGTGAACAATGAGTTCTAAAGGTGGACATATCTTTCTTTGGGCAATGAGCCTAATCTCTTTTTCTTGACTCCTAATAGTGTCTATTCTCTAACAAGGACTATGTACTATAATGTTTCAATCAGCTCCTAATAGGGCTAATCTTCTAACAAGGATACTATACTCTCAGTACATCATTAGTGGGTGTTAATTCCCACTGGTGTTTTACCTTTAATAGGGTCCTCAACAACAAAATATTGTGTTATTATGTTGGCATTTATTGTGTTATCATTCTATTTGGTGTTTCTACTATTCAAATTTTAAAGTTTAATAATTTTTCATAGAGCTAATTCACCCCCCCTTCTGAGTTGTATTGGTGGACTATTATTCCTAACACTAAGGTCATGGCTAGTGGACCAGGAAGGAAAAGGAAAAAACTTGATACCCCTATATCTTCACATGGGAAGGACAAACAATGAAAATTTGTAGAAAAGGAACAAGAAGAGGAAGTTTATGCAATGGATACAAAGAAGACTAAGGAACAAAAGGAGGAACAAGAAGATGAAAATGATAAAAAATTCAAGAGTCCAACCTAAGGGAACTTGGAGTAGATAAGAAGAAAGCAGAAGTTGAACAGAAGAAAGGCCATGAAGCACAAAGGTATCTATTTAAGCCCTTCTTAAAGGTTCTACAAAAGAGAGAAATGAATGATGGCAATCTTTCTTCGATTAAAAAGTACTTTGATAGATATGATGAAGAAGAGAAAAACAAGATACAAGATATAGTTGTGGAGCACATGCTCACCTTCAAAAAGAATCTGACTAAAATAGAAGGTCAAATCAGTAAGAACCTATTAGAAGGAAGAAAGAAGAGAGCCTTGGATGAGGACACCAAGATGAGATAGGATTTTCTTCTATAGAATATTCGTACTATCACATGGAATGAGATGGGAGATTGGCTTGAAAAGTTAAGGCCAAAACTAAGGACCAAAACTAGAATCATCAAATTTATGGCCCAAAAATATTAAAAGGTAGAGAAAGAGACACATGAAAAGGTTGGATAGCTACTCCTTGAGGAGCAACCTGATCTTGGTAGGTCTACAAGGACCCCAGCCTAGTAATCATCTCCACAGACCCTGTAGTTGCAAAAATTGGAGAAGAGGCCAAAGTTCCAATGGAGACAAAGGTAGTTGATACTACTTTACCTAATTTCTATATTGACAATGTTGGAATTTCATTGGTCACAAAGTAGGATACATCTGATCCATTTCAGATAAATGAAACTTTGGCCAACATTGATGAAATAGTAAAGAATCTTGAGTCTCCCAAGATTTCTCAAGAAGAATAAGCTAAGAAGGAACAATAAAAGGAGAAAACACCTAAAAGGGAACACGTATTAGAAGAGAAAGGTGAAGAAAAAGAAAAGGAATAGGAACATGAAAAGGTAGAGGAACAATAAAAAGGACTGCTACTTATCACCTCTTTTTCTACACCTAGTTTTTTTGTAAGTGGATCCCAATCACTTCCAACTAACTTAGAGGATATGAATGTCACAGATTTAATGTAGTGGTCAGTACTTGCTTTTGCTAAAGAAAAGGATAAATTGGAAAAGAAGACTAATAATACTGCAAAAAAAATATAGCAAGCCACACAAGTGATAAGTAAGTTTTTTATTACACCTCCTGTAAATATTGAAGATCCTATAAACAATTTAGATAATGTTCTAAGTATAGAAGAACTAAGTTTTGATAAACTAGAAGAAGAAGCAAGAATAAAAGTGGTAGATGATTTTAAGAGGTTAAGAATGAAAGATACTCTTGATGGGATCAAGAGTGATCTTAACACATTAATTTTTGCTAAAAGGGAAATCAAATCTTGTCTTAAGGATGGAAAATACCTCTATAGACTCTCCATGACTTCAAATGAGCATGTCAAGAGTATATCGGATATTATAGAAAAAGATGAAGAGTCTTTGACAAACCTCTCTAAGAATTCTAAAAATATGAAAATTTTGGACATAAACAAAGAAGTCAATAAGATCATGGATAAAATCCATACCTTGCAGTTAGAAAAGGACAGAGTTCAAAAAAGATTCTTAGAATTACAAAACTTTTTGACTCCAAAGATCAATGTCTTGGAGAGTACACATGAGGACCTTTAGCTTGGCCTCAAAAAATTTCAAGGATTAGTACCTAATGATGTAGAGGAAGTAGACAAGGTGACATTTGGTCTCACTACAATGATTCAAGTAGTAGAGGCAATCAAAGTAGCTTGGGATGCAGACATCCAGATTTTGATGACAAGTTACAAAGATGTACTGCAAACAATTTAGTTGTGATTTTGTACACCCTATTTTTATTGTTTTGGTAACTGATTTTGACATTTTGGCACCCTTTTCCATTGATGTCAAAGGGGAGAGATAGAAGAGAAAAAAATACCAAATGTAATGTGAGAAAGAGAGAAAGTGTGTGTGTAAAATGGAAATACAACAAATATAAATAAAGGGAAGTTTCTTTTGAAGTCTATGTGTTGAATTCTTATGTGTTTCATTTATGTCAATATATTTCCTTTACATTTTTTCTTTGATGATGCATTTAGTCATTTTTTCACTAAGTGTTGTCATCAATGCCAAAGGGGCAGATTTTTGGCAAGTGGTCATCACATGCACACATATGCACATGTAGGAACATGTGCATATGTGGAATATTGTCATTTATGAAAACACTTATTAGTTTTATGGTTGCACATAATGAATATGTTTGAATGTAGTTGTTGAATGAAAAATTCACAAGCCCACAAATGGTTCCATTAACCCAGTCTGACAGAAAAGATTAGCAAGCTTCACAGAAGTTGTATAAAGGCTTGCAATCTTAATGACATTCCTACAAGAAACCAATGAATACATGTGTGAGGTCGTACATCTTCATATTGAAGGATCGAAGAGATATGTTCAGTTGATTGGATGCAAAGAAAATAAATAGAGCATAACATGTTAGCGATCATTAAGGCCAACCTTGTGAACATTTGGAAATTTACTTTTGTATGCTATCTTGGATCTAAGGTCGACTGAGGATGTTAATGAAGCATATAAGTGCACTTTAATTAATATGATGTTGAGCTAGAGTAATGTTGACTATATTTTGTAAAATTTTAGACTTCTAACAAGGTATAAGTATACAGACACTTTTATAAAAGTGTGTGATGATGGTAATGATGACATAGATGGATGTTAGATATGAATTGTGAAGGAATCTAAGAGGTAGAGTAGAGATCAAGAGAAAGGAGAACAAGAGGAGTTCTTCAAGGAATACTTTGTTAACTCTTTGTATTCAGGACATAAGATTTGTTGTAAGTGTTGTTGCACCTATTGTACACCCCTAACAGGGTTTGTTTTCCTTTAATAGTGCTAGGACCTTTAACAGGGTCAATTCCTAAATAGAGATCTCATTGTATACATCCCCTAATAGGGATTTGTCTATATTGTAATAATCAGCTCCTAACAGGGTTTCAAGGTTCATAGTGCAAAATTTAGTGGCTACCATCCCCACCAAGGTTTTTCCCTTAACAGGTTTTCCTCAAAAATAAAACATGGTGTTATGAGTTCTTCTATGTTCATCTTTGTTGC